>VYXH01010601.1:151790-204301 GCA_013397275.1 Burhinus bistriatus
ACACTCGTGTGAACTGTTTCCCGCCCTTTTTTTTTTTTTTTTTTTTTTGGGGGGGGGGGGGCTTACAAAGAAAAGCAGATTGCCAGATTTTTAGGAACTTCAACTGGAAGTTGGAAGAGGAGTGAGAGGAACTAAAATGTTCTGCTAAGGGACTTAGGGTAAAAGTGGGATCCATCTGACTCATTTAAGACCCAGTCCAGCTGCTGTATTGTAAGGCCCAACAAAAGATGTCAACACCAGGGATGGGGAAACCACAATGGGAGCTTTTCCAAGATTTATAGGAAGAGATGTGCTCTGGATATTCCCGGCTTCACACAAGTGGGCTAAGAGGCTGGTAATTCCAGTCCTCTCTCCAGTACAGTTGCTCCAGGCAAGTTCTTCTGCTCAGGATGTCACAGAGATCTGGAGGGCTGTGCTCTAGAGGTACCACCTCGGTTGTGTGCTTGCTAGAAACATCACAAGCTTATTGGGGCCAGAAGAGAAGGAGATGGAGGTTCCACCACTCCCAGCAGTTCTATCATCACACAGCCAGACGTGCAGCTACCGGGCTTTGGGTCTGTGGTGAGTGTGTAGGCAGCCTGACAGGATCAGGTGTGGCCCAGTTTGCAAAACCAGCACCGATTACAGCTTGGAAACTGGAACACCCCATGAGATAGCAGAGAATGGTGGACACTCGCTGCGTTTAGTCTTCTCAGGGATTTCCCAGAGCTGTATGCTACTGCCTCTCAGACCACAGCTTGACTCAAAACCATCTGGCTGCTTGGCTGGATGTATGTAGCATGGCAGCGTTGTTTGTGGGTGAGGGTGTCTGTATTGGTAATGACCGTAATATTAACAAGAGCTTTCCTATGGTATGGAATACAGCTGATTCCCTGGATACCAGGCAGCCCCATGGGGCTATGTAGAGACTCCAGTCACAGGGCTCCAAAAGAGGAAAAAAAGGAAATTGCTTTTCCCTTCCTTTTTGGCAAATAAGTTGGAGCAGAGAGCAGGATGGATTGCTGGGTGCTGTGAACTGTGCTGGCTATATCCCTCTGCATCCCGCCCAAGCTCTTCTGCAGATCACTAATACAAATACATTTTAAATCCCATTTTACACTCACCGTAGGACCAAATAATCTGGGGGCCAAATTTCCTTTTTAGCATATTTAAGTTTAGTGGGGAGTAAACTTCCTCAAACTTTGGCCTGGTGCTTAAAAACACACCAGTAACCCTTGGCACATGGGAGCGAATCCTAAGACACTCCTCTCTCCTCTGACTTTTTCCCCAGTGTGAGGAGATTTGCTGTTTCTTACAGTTTCCCATATCAAAGATGACAAAAGATTGTGGGCGTCACAGCTTCCAGGAATGTTCTGAGCATTATTTGCGAAGCTCTGGACTTTGAGTTGTTCATGAACCCCTCATTTGGCTACTTCAGAAAATTTTGCTCAGGACACCCTATATGGAACTCCTGGCAGGCTAAACACAGGAGGGCATTTTGCAGCTCACGCTAAGCCTGTGCTGCAGCATTCTTGCACAGATTTAGTGCAGGAGATGAGAAGGCATTTGGTCACATCTCTGCATGGGGCACATGCCAGTGACCTGCAAAGTCGTTGAGGTATGGCAAGGGTGAGCCCGCGGCTTTGCTCAAAGCTGTGTCTGCCCCCATAGGACTACGCATAGCTGAAACAGCTGCAGAGACCTGACTGGGCAGAAGAACCTCGTGAAGTTCTCTCCCACTGCAGCAGAAACACATGCTAAGAAAATGCACTGGAAGGAATTCAAGGCATTGGAGGTCAAGGTACACAGTGAAAACCTCAAGGACAGTTTCAGCCCCACACACTAGGTGCATCTTACCAGCCTACACAACACAGAAGGATGGTTCTTGCAGTGGGAGTGGGAAAGGACAGTTAGATATATTTATGGGATACAGTAGAAGAAACACATTAAAAAGTAGAAATCCTTGACTCTAACCAGATCCTCCCTTCCAGATAAATTGGAAGCAGTTGGTGAAGTGGAGACTTGAAGGGTGATGGACAGAAATATAAACCAGCCCTGCTTACCGTGATCAGGAACGCCAAAGCCATCAGTCCCAGATGCGGTCAGGAAGAGGTTATATTTGTACAGGGAATGGGAGGAGGAGGACGCTTATTGTTGTGTCTTGGTGTGGATGCTAGGAGTTTAGCTGTAATGTAGGCATTGCCCATTGGGAAGTAGGTATGGATGGAGCTGCAGTTTCCTTAGAAGATAAGAAAGGTATTAACATTAAAGAGTAGAGATTGTTTAGATTGTTTGGGGAGGAAGAGAAGGGAATGAGAGACGAGAGAGCTATTTGAGAAGGAAAAGGATTTATTAGCCTTTGAAAGTGGGGATCTGAGAGAGGCTGGAGTGGGGCTGCTATGTCATTATGGGCTGCATTTGGAGATGTTTCAGAGAGTAAACTAGTAATAGAAATATTTTATAGGCCACCTGACCAGAAAGAACAACTGGACTGTGAAATGACTGTGCAAATAAAACAGGCATGTAAAAAGGAGAGAGTGGTAGGAAGTGAAGATTTTTAACTACCCAGGCATAGTCTAGAATACATTAAGGGAAGGAAAATAAGGCTGGAGGTATGGTTGCAAATCAGACGCAGGCCTGCTTTCTAATTCAGTCTGAGCATCAACTGCACAGCTTCGGTATTACAAAGGGACTGCATGAGGACATGCACAATAGGGGAGAGCCCTGGGGAGGCAGCTTTGACGGGCTCCAAGGGAAAAAAGATTTTAAAGGTGAATTGTGAAGCAAAGGATAAAGATAAAAAAGAAAAGAAAGAAATAGTAGTTTTGGTCTGAGTGGCCTTAGAGCTTGAATTTCAAATATTTGCGTTTTATTGGGCTCACAGTTCCACAGAAGCAATCAGTGGCATGTCTGCAAGTGTCAAATCATGACCCACTAATGAATTAAATCCTGCCATAACCCAGCTTTACCCCCGGTGAAGCTCCCTCTACCATTAGTTAGGCCTGAGGAAATAGGGCCTATAATGAAATCCTGGCCACACTGACACCAATGGTAAAAGTCAGACTTGATTTAACGAGGCCAAGATTTCATGCCTGATGCTCATAATCTCGTTGGGCAGGTGGGTGATTAGGGGAAGTGGGAGTATAAAGCTGGTTTGAGGAGCTAGGGAGACTTCCTAGTGGGAGGAAGGTCTAGGGTTTTGTTATCTGCTATATGCACCTCTTGAAGAGTCATTGAAGAGTCAGCAGACCCACCGTTAAAGGTAATGATTTCAGATCACTGTGAGCTTGAAACCATTAGTGTCTGCATCTCTGAGAGCACAACCAAGAGGGTTTGGCAAAGGTTTGTTCACCAAAAATGGCTTGTGTGGCCCTATTCTAGGTCCTGGGCTATGCACTCCTGGAGATGCAACTATCTCTCTGTGCAAAAATGAACGCTAAGTCCGGAGCCTGCTAGTGCCAGGGGCTGGTGTCTATGGACTGCACTGCTGAAGGGTCTTGCTCCTTGCTCAGAAACGCTGAAGTAACTTTGTAGGGACAGGGGAGTCTCCAAAGCTTCAGTACTGTAGCCCATGCAACCGGCTTGTATTTATAAATGTAGAATTAACTATCAAACTACTTTGAAAGTGTATGGGGTTTCTGTTTGAGGGGGTTTTTTGTAACTTTGAAGACTTGTGCCTTGCTAGTTCTTTTTGCTGGCTGATTCAAGGGTACTATTACCAGCTACATATGAACATGACTGATTTTTTTAAATTTCTCTTTTCTATTTTATTTTTTTAATTTTCTTTTGAATTAATTACTGGGGTTATCTGGTAAAAAATAAAGATAAATAGCATGGTAGGTAAATTTGAGAGGTTTTAGGAAGTTGCAGATGGCTCTGAAGTAGCTGCAGGTATGACACACCGTAAGATACGAATTATACTACAATTCTGGAGCTACTGCCAAAAAAATAGCCTTCTTGTTTTATTCCTTTGTATTAATAAATAAATGTGTGTGTTTATGGGAAGCAGAAGGAAGAGGTTGTAAAGAGTGAAAAGAAACCTCAAACCTTGGATACCAACAGGTGTACATGAATCACAGCTGTCTTAATCACCATTACTGGCTGCATCAATCAACAGAAGACTCCAACTATTAAACAAAGATTTAGTCTTTATATAAAATACTATCTGATAACCAACCAGTCTATATTCAGTGCATGCCTCATGAAAGACTTCGACTGAGGCCTCCAAAGAGAGACAGCTCTGTACACAATCATTTAGCAGGAGAAGCAAAAGTTGAATTTTATGGGTCTACAGATAAAAAATAAAAACATCTGCTATTATTATAAACATAACTTAAGTTTTTAGTTGAATGAGAATGCACGCTCCAGTAGAATTATTTGGAGCGTAAAGGTTACCGGAGAGAAAGGTAATTATATTTGTGTTGCAAATGTTTGCTTAGCAAAACCAAGTGCAGTGTGACAGGGGCCCAGGCTCCCAGGGAAGCTGCGGGTTGTGCATGGTGCGGTTGTAGCACGGAGGGTGGAAGCAGACCCTGTGCTGCCTGCTGGGGGCTCAGCGCAGCCAGAACCCCATCCTGTGTCAGCGGCTGCCCAAGGCCCCAGCCTTGGTGCGGCTCTGAACAACAGCAATTGTCCATCCGAAAGCAGCAGTTCGCAAACTATGTGGGTTCGTGTCTCTGTGCAGCAATGGATGTTGCTAGTGTCCAGAGCCGAGGACACATCCATGGCAACTACTACTTGTAGAAACGTTGAATCAAATACAAATGCCCTTTCCCCCCTTTTCCTGTCTCTCCCCAACTTTTCAATTTGGCAGATAGAAGTCCCTCCCCCCCAAATACCACTGAAAATGGTGACTACTCAGATTTTCTTTCAGTTGGTAGTATTTTTTGGAGGCGAGATGTGCATTTGTTCGTTAAAACTGAGACTTTTCAAGAAGAATAAACATGTTCCGTGACAATTGTCTTTGAGTTGCTAATCCATTTTTCCACCTCCTTCTCCTTTAATGTTTGGTGGAGAGTTTTCATCCATTCTCAATAAAGACTACTTGTTAAATGAGTCTTCTAGCAGAACTGGTAGGGTGTAATAAAGAGACTTTTAATCCCTTATTACTCCAAACAACATACAGGGAACAGGTATTTTCAGTTAGATTCACCTGGAGTTGTTGTGGGGGCTCTTAATCTGGTTGCATTTGTCAAATCTGTTTGGAGGCTCTGAAGCAGCAGCTGATCTCCCAGTTTCTAAAATGTCATTTGTGGCAATGCTTTCGAGATTCTTAAACTTCCTGAAGGACTGCTGACTCCTAGTCGGAGAGGAAGGCAGCGCTGACCTGGCTGGCCCAGGGGGATGGTGCTGGTGGGACCCAGGGGTGAGCGCTGCGCCGGCTGCTGCTTGCTGAGACCTACATCTCCTTGGGTCTCTGCCATCCACCACGCTGCGCCGGCTGCTGCTGCAGCAGAAGCTGCTGGGATGCTGCGGTCTGGGAGAGGGCTGGGATTTGTTCCACAAGAGCCAAGTGTCAATCTGTACTGCTGATGCTTAGGATAATTAAATAATAGAAGCAAAGTGATTAATAATGGTCTTTTCTAAGGCGTGGAGAGGGGCCACTGAATTTGACTAAATAAACTTAGCATAGGAAGATTTTCAGCAATTATTGGCTCATTTTTTCCTCAGGCTTTCTAACCTGTCGATTTAACTTAGTGGTTTAAGACACTCCTTACGCCCACATCACATTTTGCCTTGGGCCATTCTGCTCCTCTTGACAGCTGTCTAGGGCAAAAGGAAATCACCTGACCACAAATGTTTTCTCATAACTGTGTAACAAGGGGATCGGAAGAAGTCAAAACCTTGGAGGTTCAGACCCCGCTTTAAAAAGCAAGATAAAATTAGGACCTGAAAACCAGGTATTGCCCTCTGCCACCCCAGCTGTATATCCCGTTGGGCTACTGTGTACACAAATTAATAGCCATTAGCAGCAATTTGAAAATGGTTACCTGAATTGTGGAAGTCATGGTGATAATTAGAAGCCAAATAGCAGCCAGTTGGTGTGGCTGGTTTGTACCTGGTTGGCAATGCTGATCAATGGGGAAGCACTGGGATGTGGCTGAGTCCCAGCTGCTGATGCATGGTGGCATCTGGGGACAGGTCAAGAGTGGCCAGGCCTGTGGGCAGAGCAGTTTGCCCTCTGGCAGCGCCAGGTGGGCAGGACAGTCTCAATAGGATGGTTAGTGTTCAAGCTAAATCATGTTCAGCGCTGATCCTGGATGCTGACAATCCTACAGTAGGGAAAAGGCAAATATGCCTTTGAGCCCAGCCAGCCCTTGTGAACTCTGCTAGCAAATTCTGAGCCATGGTCACACGCGTCACCATGAAAGCAGATCTTTCTTGTGCAAGCTGCTCGGTTGTCTTCATTATGCACATGAGCTGGCTTCATTGGTGGCTGTGAATGTGGCTCCTGCGCCTTGAAGCATGTTTGTGTTAGCCCTGCCTGTGGCACAGCTAGTCACACCAGTGCTAGCTACCCTCATGGCACAGTTTTGATGCCTAGTGGAGATTTAAGTTGTTAAGCGTTTCAGTACAGTATCGCCTCTATACTGTAGATGTTCAGTGTTCGCTATCCTGTACATCTGAAGCGCTGAGTAAAGGGTGTCTGTGAGGGAGTGACATCAAAGGGACTGGGAAGAGACACATGTCCTAACACTGTGCTTATGGACATTACACTTCAGTGATGTCCAACTTGTACTCCATCATCTGCCAGTGGTCCCTACAACAGGTGGATCAAGCGATGACTAGAAAATAATAACCTGCTCTATGTTCCCACACAGACAAGCTAGCAAACAAACTGCAGGAAAAGAAAAGCAAATTAATGTACAGTTGGTGCTTAGGGTCCTTTGTTTTCTCTGCAACTGGGTGCAAGGGTGTTCTGGGACTGCTTCGGGAAGGTCGGGGTCCTTTAAATGTCAAAAGCTTGAGGAATCCAGTTGGATCTCACTCACATGTCCCTGTATGAAGACAAGACAGATAATGAGCTGCCTTTTAATTTCTTCATGTTTTATTTAGACCTCTTCTTCCTTTGAATCTGTTTAGAAAATGTCCACTCATCATTCTTCCGCACTCCTGTCCCCTCCTGCAGAGAGGAGGAATGCGAGGTTGTTGTGGTTTTAGTATGAGTGTGAGTCTGCCTGTCTGAACTAGTGAGAGATTAAGCAACTTGTCCAAGGTCACAAATAATTCACTGACTTTCCCTGATGATTTTCAATACAGCGTGTGCTCCAGCATAAGTCCTTTTTGGAGAGTTTGTTACAGTTTTAGTGTGGCTACCTGTATATGACGACTTTCCCTTTTTTGTACAAGTACCAGTGCTCAGCTTGAAAGCCTAGTTGGTATATTGTTCCTGGGAATAAATCTGTTTGCAAATTTGATAATGGTTGAGGATCTGGGCCTTTCCATCTCCACTGTTCTTTCTCCAAACCTGTGTTGCAAAATCTTTACAGGATGTTCTTGTGGCTCTGAAATGTACTGCCCAGTTCTGATTTCAGTCTGCAACTATGACGTGTGGCTGCAAGCTCAGCTGCACACATCCTGACCCCATTGCTAGCTGTGTGGTCAAACTCTCAAACCTTGCTGGAAGAACAGTTGGAGGTTCATGGTGCCGCTCCATGGTGCATCCAACAGGGATAGAAACAAAACTGCAAAGCCGTAGCTGCCGGCTATTAAAAAGCATAATTAAAAATTTAATTACTTCTGAAAATAGTAGTGTCACTGGCTAGACATGCAAATCCCACTGCAAGCCAAGTAAGAAATTCAGGTTTCTAGGAGGACCCTTGTTGGGTGCACTTATGAGTGGAGTGAGAGGATAGGATCCCAGTAAGATGGGCAATGGATGCCCTACCTGTCCAGGTTAGATCACCTTCCCCAAACTGCCTTCCTTCCCTAGCAGTCTGTCTGTCCGTCTGTCTGCCTCTCATTGCTGTACTTATCTGATGGTCGAAGTCACTTACTCTTATTTACATTGCCCACAGGGCATGTTGGATTGGAGCACATTCCCTCTCTCGTTACAGTTGATGAATGCAGCCCTATTAAAATATCATCTCATCCTCACACTAGATTGCAGTCTAAGATAATGTGTTTTTTCTATATCGTTTATACAAGAAAGATTATGTTAAATGCCAGAGCCAGTAAATATTTCAAGATCCACTGTGTTGCTGAGAACAGTTTCTCCCCGGGCATATGTTTCAGAGCCAAAGAAAACACTTTCAAAAATTTCCTTCCTGTTTAATTTTTTTTAAAGGGCATTTTCCCTATATCTCTTACTGAAATGACAAGTTGTCATGTTCCATGATCATATTACAGTTGCAGATGTACCGCAGCAGGGAATCTGCCCAAGTTTACATTTAAAATCATAAGACCCCAATTCTGATCTCTTTTTTTTAATCAGTTTAAATCTTCCTGTGGTGTAGGGTTTCCAGCTTTACCTTATTGTAATCAAGATCAGAATTGCTCCTAATTATAACACTTAACTCCTGTGTAGTGCTTTACACTTTCCAGGCTCTCTACATTCATCAATTAATTATCAAAGCAGTATTACGTTCCCACTGGAAAAATGGGAAACCAAAGCATGAGTTGAGAAGACCTTGCTAAAAGGCAGAGGTGATGAGGCTGCTGTTGATGGTGACACCACCAGCACAGTAGCCTGGGTTCTTCCCTGTCCCTCCCCTCACTGTGCTGTGATCATGTGAAACATCACCTGGAGGGTCCTGGAAAGATCCTACAGTGGGATCTGGGTTCCTCTGGAATTTGGGGACTAGATGATGGTTTAGAAAAACAAAAGCTTCCGGGGGGGGGGGGGGGGGGGAAGCTTGTAGAGTGTCTCACCAAGGCCTGCCAGTCCACGTGCATTGCTGAGCTTTCATCAGTATGGGGCCAGAGGGATGGCCAGGCACTAGAAATAAAACCTCAGACCACTGAAACCTTCCCTTAGAGATATATTATGGAAAAACACATTTAAGAGTAGCCATATATTTGAAAAGCTTAGAGATCTGTACACCTAATGCAAGAAAAGATGATGGTCTTTAACCTCAGTGGAACTAGATTTGTCCCATGTTTCAAGCATTTGCTCCATGCTCCGAAGACTTCATTGTCCTGGGCTGATATTAGGCAAGGTTGATGGCAGTGAAGAGCGAAATACCACCAGGAGGAAGAGAACAGCCCCAGTTCTAATCCCAGTATCTCTTTGCAATTT
The DNA here is from genome assembly GCA_013397275.1 of Burhinus bistriatus. Lineage (NCBI taxonomy): Eukaryota > Metazoa > Chordata > Aves > Charadriiformes > Burhinidae > Burhinus > Burhinus bistriatus. The sequence goes on from VYXH01010601.1 coordinate 161,008, forward strand.
ATTCTCTCTCAAGTCCTTACCGGGCGGATTGTCCTTCCTAACATGCCTGTGCAGGGAAATTTCTTGGCACAGTTGTGTCACGGTAACTGCTCTGTGCAAGCTGCACCAGGATAAATCCCTGCATGGGTTCTGGAATAAAAACCATGGCTGCACAGAGACATGCTTCCAGAATAAGATAAATTTTATTCCAGAATAATATCAAGGCAGGATATTTTACTAGCCTATCTATAGTGGATTAATTATTCTAATACAGCTGTTCTGGGAAGGTATTTCCCTGTAGACAAGCCCATGGAGGTTAAAGGGGAAATATGAGCTTGTTGAGGGATTAGGCAGAAGGGTGGGACATCTAGAAGTTCAGCTAAGCTTCAAATAAATGTATTGAAACCTTTGGAGGTTTCCCTGTTGCTTCTCATGGAGATCAGATCATTTTTATCAAAGAGAATAAAAAGGGCTGAGACACAAAATTTTTCTTACTAAGTTGGTTAGTTGGAGCAGGAAAAAGAGAGAAGTGACTTCAAGAGGAAAAGCAGGTTACATGGACTTTAGATTATGTGATTTTTTTGGAAGGTGTGAGTCATTAGGAAAGAAGGGGGGAGGGGATCATTTTCTCTGGTCGCTATGCAGTAATGCAGAACAGTTGTTCCTGTGTTTATTTCCATGTTTTCCAGCACGGAAATTGTTGGTATGCACCGTTGTGAGATAACGATTGTGCAAACTCAAACAGAAGAGCAAATATTCACCAATACAATAGCAGCTGCTGCCAACTGTGACACCTGACGCAAATATGTTAAATGTATCAGAGAAGGAGGGATCATTAAATGAAACAAGTATTATTTTAACTTTCATTTCCTGAAGGGCTTGCTTTTAATTTGTTTGGGTTTTTTTAAGAATAACTGGAACAATTGCACTGGACTGGAATTGCACACCAAGTAAAGGCAGAGAAGAAATCTTTGATTTCTCCTTTTGTATTAGAGTCTGAAAACAGAGAAAAGTACTTCATTACAAATAGGGGCAGCAGGAGATTGAATGGTTTGTTCTTCCTACAGTGTATTAATATTTTGGTTCAATATTTCATTAATATAATTCACTCTTACATGCCTTTCTACTTTTTCTGAAGAAAATTGAAAATCCCATACAAGCCAAACCAGCTGTTGTTTGTGTTCCTCCTGAAGGTCCTCTCTGCTGTGCATGTGGGTGTTTGTCCCTTTCCCCCGTTTTATTTTCTTTTTAAACCCTAAGGCTGTTAAAATTCTGATTATTATCAACTTGTTTATATTGTTGCCTATGCTAAAATTAACCCTTTTCAAGAAAATTAACTTAAAAGCGCCCAAGTCTGCTGACATGGTATCTTCTGTTGAAAATGCCTCTGGTCATGGCTGCTTTTCTCAGATTGGTTACAGGTACATGAATCTTTGCAGCATTTCTCTCTTGCCTTTGCTGACCTTGCTTTTTTTGCTTGTCTGTCTTTTGGGTTTTTTGAGCAGATTCATAGAGTCATGCAGGAGACGCTGCAGCATTAACCTGGGCTGCCAAGCAGCTCTTTGTTCCACACCTTGTACGTAGAGCGTTCAGTACCGTGGCTGCTCCAGGCCCCGTTAGAGTTCATAGTGCTGTGATTGCTGTTATTGCTTGTAGAGCAGCTTTGCGGCCTCTTGCCTGCATGCTGTGGGAGGCTGCAAGCTCCCCGAAGCTGGAGCAGCCTCAGCACTGGTTTCTGCTGTACGGTAGCTAATGATTTAGCCTGAGCACCCTGACTAACGTTCCCAGGGCAAATCCATGCTCAGGCTATTGCGTCCCTGGTCTTCCTCTGTTGACTCCTGTGCATGAGGGCGCTCTGTGCAGAGGCAATCTAAAGCTCACCAGACTGAGAGATGGTTTGCTCAAGTGCCCGAGTGCAGCAGTTCTCCTCCCTCCTGGCCCACTTCTCCCCTCTGGCTCTTCTTCCCGCGGTTCCCTCCCTGGGGAGAGCAGCGGCTGGGCAGACACGGGGCTTGTGCTGACCCTGGGTAAGGAGAGAGCTGGGAGCTCTCAAACACTGCTGGGTTCACCAGTGCAGACACAAGTACACAGCAAGAGAACATCTGCCTACAGGGAGTACTGTGGAGGACTTACAAGGCTTGAATCATTTCTGTCTCCACCTTTGGTGCAAAATGGACAGGTCCCAACTCAGCACATAGCAAAGTCAGATACTGGATTCTCTTCCGGCTGAATAAATTACCCTGGACTGCAGCTCCTTCCCATCGTGGAGGAAGCCTTTCCTCTGCGGACAGTCAGGCAGCAGCACAGTGCTTGGGCAAACTGTGTGCTATGAAGGACCTCTGTGTGGAGTTGTGCACCTTGGCAGTGCCCCACATTTGGACGCGTTGGACCCAGTGTGTCTGTCTGTCCCTAATCTCATGAGAGGGACCAGGAGTGGGGCTGAGATCCAAATGCAGATGCTAGTCTCCTGTATAAAGAAAAAAATGGTGTTTGGGGAAATTTCTCGTCTTGTATATTTAGTTCCAGCTTTGAACTGTCCCTCTCCATCCCACAGAGTTTCTCTGTCTCCTAGCATGGATGTATTTGTTTTTCACCGGTCCTTTGATACCTGCATTTCTTCTCTCCCTAAGTTTAACTCTTCTACAAACGTGTTTTCTGTATGTTCATGGTTAGGCTAGCAGAGCCATTCATACAGGCTAAGAAAAGCCAGCCAGGCAGGTCAGAGAAAAGAAAGCCTTCATATGCTTTGTGGATTGCTGTCATGGTTGGTCAAACTGGCAGGATGTGGGGAAAGAAATGTGTTTGTGCATGTGTATGTGGAAATCTTTGTAGCTCCAGTCTAGACCTTCCCTGCTGTTCAGGGAATAAGGGAAACTGCAGCCAGAGCAGCAAGGCTGGGTGAAATCGTAATAGTCCCATTGACATCAGCCTGTGTTCAGTGGATGTGCAGACCCAAGACCCTGTCAGGGAAAATGTCTCGCGCTCGCACTGACACTGTTGTGACTGAGGGACCCTGGCTGACACCAGTTGTGCTGCTTTCCCATGCAACAGCTGAAATACCAATTGGGGCACTTTCTCTAAGCTTTAAGTAGATGCAGGAGAGCTATAGATCAGATGTTGCAAAAGTAAACAGCACTTTAGCACCCCGTTTATACAGGAACATGTATGAGGTATGATGAGAGTAGCTTTTCCTTCCATAGCGCCATCAATACTCTCCACTTCTGATGTGAGAAAATAGCATACGCTACCCTGGAGACTGAAACATGTTGAGATTGGCCAAAGATAGTGTGTTGACCCAAATCATCAGGAGTTTCTGTGCATTTTGCATCCCAGCTTTGTTGCATTCAGACCCTCCCTTGTATTTGTCAGGCTTCCAGGGATTGATGTCTGGTGTTCCCACCCTGTCTGCCACCCAGTTCCAACGAGTTTTTTGCTGGAAGAGGAGCCTTTGATTTTTCATTTTGAAGTAACTTCGAGGGTGGAAATTTCTTTCCTGGGTGTTTTTGTAAGATTTTGGATTAAAAGAATAAAAAGGCTGTATCCAAAACAAAACCTTTTATGCTGGGAGCAAATGAAATATTTCCCCTTCCTTTCCCCCTTCCTTTTTCCTAATTTGATAATGGTTTAAAACACAAACTGGAGTCAACCAGAAATTATGTTACAGTGCTATTATCCTTTTTCCTTCCTTTCCTTGGCACGGATGCATTGCACTGCCTGCATCCTGACTTCCCCAGAAGACACTTCCCAGGAGCCTCTCTTTCCTTAGAACTCCAACCCTGGCTCCCCAGGTTGTTCCTGTATGTACCAGATTAATGACATCAACTCCGCCAGTCTGTATTTGCGGCTGCAAAAATAGCAAGGTGGTGACTCAAAATGAAAACTGCTCTCCAAGTGGTTATGTTGTATTTAGTATATTAACCACCACCCTTCAGAGGAGGCGGATGAATGTGGAGGAGGAAGGGGTTGTTTTGGAGATTTTGTGTGAAACTTCTTTTGACTGACAGCATTCTGTGACAGTTCCCAAAACCAGTGCATTTTACTGGCTCCTGAATTTGCTTATCTTTTGGCAAATCTCCTCCCCAGCCTGCTGCCTCTCATCCTTGAGATACTGAGACATTGTAAAGAAACAGCAAAAGAAATACCCAGCATGTTATCCCTGTGGCACAGGGACATGGGATGAATGCAGCTCAAGAGTCAGTTCTCAGCAGATGGGCTTATAGTGGAGCGACGGCTCCTGCAGCCTTCAGTCATTTTGGCCCTGGTGACCAGAATTTTGATGATGTGTCCCTGATTATTTTCTGAGCTGCTGCTGACTTTTAAGACCTACTGTATGGCTAACGGATGGAAAATAAAACCTTTATAAGCGCTACCGGCAGCAGGGGGGGGGGAAGGATCTTATTATGAAAGCCATATATGGCACACTGGCCTATGCTATAACTGTGTATTTCAGTTGTGCTCTGCAAACTTTGCCCCTGCAGACTGATGGAAAATGGCTAGATGGAGCATGGATTCATTTTCTAAAGGAAATGAGGATATAAATTCATTTAAGAAATGACATGCCAATTTTTCTTGCTCCATTTTCCTCCCATAATAAACGGTACAGCTGCCAGGAATTTTTGTGAAAATAACACTTGCTTTCTTTTTTTTTTTAAATCCTACTCGAATGTTATAAAAGACCCAGAGCCAGATATATCATATTTAAGATCTCAGCAGAGGTAAACCTCGTTAAACCAATGAAGATCTGTCCCTGTCCCCACTGACTGCTGACAACGATAGTGACATAGGCTGCAACATTACTTCCTCAAAACTTGAAGAAAATATATAACCCATTTACTTAATGGACTGAGCTATAATGTCGTCAGTTAAGTGAATCCTGTGAATAAAGAATGAGATGAAGTAATTGGTTCCAAAACATCTCTGGAATGAAGTAAAGCTTCACAGTGACTGGTCTCCTGGGGTCCCATTGATAACCTCTTTTGAGCAAGTTTCTTCTTCTGTGATGCAGAGATCCTTTTCCAGATGTTATTAAGGACTTAATTCACTAGCCAGTGGTAAAGGGAGCAGCTTGAGCTAACCCCAGTGTGACTGGGCTTGTGGATTGCCATCTTGGTTTGGTTTAAATCATAGCAGCTGGACTAAGAGCCCCCTCTAACCATGCTGATTAAAATCGTTACGGAGGCACAGTGCCAAGTGCTTTTAAGCTTGTAAGGGGGTATAATAAAGTCTTAATGCCTCCAAAATAGGCTGTTCTACCGATCCAGAAATCAGGCCACTTGACCTGTGTCCCACGAGCACTGTGCAGAGCTGGGAGGTCGTCACCAGTACGTGTACCCCATGCTGGCTGGTGCAGGCTGGGGTGCATGTACCTTCATGAGGTGGGCACTTGTGGCCACATAGATCAGCACTGGAAGAGCCAGGGACCACCACTGCAGTGAAGTGGCTGTCTTGCTGCTAGGATCCAAGCCTGTGCGTCCCTGTGGACACGGGGGGCTGCTGGCATCAGCCGCTAACCCAGAGCTGCGCTGTGCACTGTGGCCACAGCTTTCCACACCAGTCCCGTGCCTCCTGCTCTTCGCTTTGCCTCTGTCTTCCTGTGTGGCCATCTGAAGTGCACAGACTGGCATGCATATACTGTATTTCAGCTGTATCTCTGGAGGTGCTGAGCACCTGTAGGTCCTATGTACAGCAGTTACAAACATAGCCAAGAAATGACATGGAGAGCTGGCGTGTGTGTCCCACCTGAGACAGTTTCAAAACATATGAAGAAACTCTACTGATTTAATGTTGCAATCTTCACTCCTTGACTGCTGTGGGAGACCAGCAGGAGCAAGCTCTGCAGCATTTGCAGCTTATCTTTTGCTTGGCTTTGGCTTTTTTCTGAAGAGGGAGATAAACTGGAGAGAAAGGGCTAGTGTGCTATCCCACAGCAAAAGTAGAGAATGAAAGGCTTACCTGTCACTGTGTAGCTTGGCAGCCTCTCTGTAGAGGATTTCAGGGGTGTTGGGCCCCTGAGGTCTAGGTCGTCTTTGGATAATGAAAAGAAACAACAGTTGGAAATGCTGGTTTTGCAGTCCACAGGGTAGAAGAGTTGTTTTCCTGAATCTCTGCAGCTTTTACTGGTGACCTGTGACAGGATCAGAAGACTAGGTTGGAAGGGACATCTGGGGGTCTTTTAGTCCAGCTGTCTGCTCGGGGCAGGGCTATTTTCAAAATCAAATCAGGTCATATAAAATAATCAGTTTAGCCCTTGATTATCATTTTTAGAGGTTTCTGCGTCTGTAGCCACAAAGAGCTAGTCTGGCATTTGGCACAATGAATTAGGGAGAAATTTCCAGCTCTAGAGCAAAAGCGAGACAGAGAGGCAAGAAACTCTTGAGGTAGGTCAGCCGTGGGCAGGATGGTTTACTTTGTCTGTGGCAGATCCACTTGGCAAGGTTCCCACCCCTGATTCCCATCTTCCTTCTCGTCCCCACTGCCTGGCTGCTGAAGGTTGCGGGACCCTCAGGGTTGTGCAGAGTGCGAAATGAAGTATGTGGCTGTGCTCTGGGCGTCAAAAACCTTGGGGAGCAGGGGCAGGAATGGGAATGGTAATTGTTCACCAACTGTGCTTACAAAGCAAAATTAGCAGTCCTCCCTTGTTTCTAACTCTCCTTCCTTATCCTTTACACAATGCCCCTATCTGCCCTTCTCATGTAGTTTTTGTATTTTCCTCAGCAATGTTATTTGCACAATGTTTTTTTTCCCCACATGCTTATTTTTCTGGCTGCTTCACGTTGGCTGAAACATTAAGTTCTTTCCATCTGACTTAGAGGTTTCTGGTCTTACAATTGGTTTGGAAAAATTTAAGTGCTTAATTAACATGCAGCTACTGGAAGGGAAGAGAAAAAGGAAATACACAATCACATATTTGTACCCTGTGGTACAAAACATGCAAAAATGGGTTTCATCAAGATATCTGGATTCTCTTTCCACCCCAGTGCCTTCTGTGATTTCCAGCCAGTGCTTGATCTCTCTAAGCCTCCTTGCCTCCCTCCTGCTATTGTCTTGCTTTTCTTTCCTATTCACTTATTTTCTTATCTGTTGAGGTGGTGAGCAGCTTTGGGCAGGCACCATCCAACCTAAAAAGTACCTGTTTCAGCTAGCAAAGCACCTGCCCTTTGTGATTCCTTTGCACTCGGTGGGGAAGAGAGACACCTCAGAATGATTCAGATCTGAAGTGGGATAAATCACAGCTCTTAATGGAGCACTTCTCTCCATTAGCTGCCGTGGGAACCTGAAACTACTATGTTGCTAACCTGGACAAAGAAAACCCAGTGAGAACCTATGCAGGCTGGAGCATCTGCAGTGTTTATCACAAGCAGCTCAACTGAAAACTTTAACACCTAACTATAAAAAATTACAATGCTAGGAAAAGCTACTTTTCCTGAGTTTCTTTCACACAAAGAATCTCATTACTGAATATCACTATCAAAGCAAGCAGAGCAGAAATTACTTGGTGGGTTTTTTTTTTTTTGTAATAGCAGTGCAAGACTAAGCAAAATCAAGCACTGTTCTTCTGGGAATAAATAAAAGAGCAGGGATCTGTATTAGAGCAACCCTTATGGAAACTTAGAGGAAACTTAAGGCCTGATACTTTGTTTGCAAGGCAAAGAAGAATAATGAAGATGCAGTGATTGTAGTGGGGAGTCTGCCCTGTTGGGTCATTCTTCAGTGGAAGCGAATATCCTGTGTAGCTCTGCGTGATGAGCAGACTGCCTCGTTATAGCTGATCTGGGTGGTGGAATTACTTTGAAGAGAAAAGTAACTGCATGGTGTTTAGCTACTTGGCTTCTAAATGACAAAACTTGTGGGATTAAGAGAGCAAAATGTTGAACACCAACAAGAAGTCTTGCTGAAAAAAAAAACCCAAACACGCTACCCCCAAACCTCTCAATAGGCCAAGCAGTGTTTTGAAATGTGGTATTTTATCTGCGAATAGCAATAACAATGGAGCATGTAGGTCAGTAAGGCGTTTCTGAAAGCAGTTGCAACTGCTGGGTGTGAGGATGGAAGAACAGGTCTCTTAGCTGATCTGGTGGAGTCACCTCTCTTTGTCCATGCTCAGCATTTTCTTTCCATTGCTGCTGCCCTCCACTCCCTGCACTATTCCCCCCTTATCTTTGCTCCTATTACATATCTTTCCACTTGGATTATTTTTGATAGATACACTTTTTCCTCAAAAAATCATGAAGATAATCTGTCATTTGCCACTATGATTTTGTGCATTTTGTTTTGCTTCCTACTGTGTGTTGGGGTCATCTTTAGCTTTAGCTCTGGAAGATGGAAGGTTTCTTTTCCTGCTACGCTGTGTTTGTGCAGTGCCTAGCACCACAGAGCTCTGTTCTGCTGCTATAAACTCTACAATCAACCACTCCTGCACGCGCCGAGTTGCAGGACTCAGCAGCCAGCAAGTGGGTGACAGTCTCTACAGTAGCTAACATAGCCACTACTTAGGTAAAATACCAATAAAATTCTAATAATTAATTTGCTAAAGCCTTTTCTCATGGACGAATTTCCTGCTACAAAATTATGTCTCGGACACCACCATTTTCAGTGGTCCATTCTCAAAGGCTAAATGCTTTTCACCCAACAGGGTGTTGAATCCATTCCCTAGGATGTGTTAGGTATTTGTGCAAGCACCATGTTGAGGTGGTGTTGTTATGGTAACTCTTCTGTATTAGTCTTGATTCTGCATATAGTGCAATTATGAATGCTGTTGTTTTAGAATAATCTGAGCTGTCTCCAGTTCAGAGAGCCAGCATTGCTCAGTAAGACCGGCACATCCACACTGAGGCAGAGCTGCTTTACCATATGTTGTTAAAATAAAAAGTTGATGAGGGAAAATAACACATTGGAAATATTTCTGTGGAAAATCAATGGAAAAGTCCACACTTCCCTTGAACTTTTCTCCACAGCTATGAGACAGACGCCTACTTTTTTTTTCTTTTTAAATTAATTCAGGCTCGGTTCCCAGGTAATCACATGAGTCCAAATGAGCATTGTACTAATTGAAATGGTTATATAAACTGTGATACTCACACAGAGGTGCTTTAGAAAAGCCCACTTTCACCCAAGTCTGTCAAAGTCCAGGAATTGTACACCCATGTCAGACCTTCCTCCGTATATCCCAAAAAAGCCAGGGGAGAGAGCCGGAAAGCAGAGGGGCATGTGCAAAGAGGTGGTGTCTCCCTGTGCTCACTCTCAGGCGAGGAGGCAGGGCCAGCTGGAAGCCCAGGGCAGGTAAAATGCACTGACCCTGACCACTGCGCACAGGGGACAGGGGATGTGCTGCTTGCCTTCCCTGGCAATAACTGGCTCTGCTCTGAGGTGTATGATGAAGATCTCAGCAAGCTTACATCAGGAATAGGTCCCTCACACCGGGGCAGGAAACTGTTACCGTTATCTCTGTGGTAGAGATGATCCACGCCAGCATCCTGACCTGCAGAGCCCGCCGTGCTCAAGCGGCGAGCAGTTTCTTCAGATCAAAGTCTGAATTTCACAGCTACGAACTTCCTCTTAACTCGCAGCCTCCAGCCCAAAACCTCTTTCTCTTGGCCACCACTGCAACCTTGGCCATATGCCAGCCCCCCCTGCGAGATTCATGCGGACACCGCTGCAGTGGCCCACAGTGCAAGGACCTCCTCTTGCCCCCTCCCTTTCCAGGTTCAATCCCCTTTTCACTTGTCTGGATGTGAAGCAGCTCAGTTCTCAGTGTAATATTAAGGACGCACAAAACCACTGAGGACTGCAGCTCCAGCATCCACAATTTGCCTTAAGACTCCAAAACATTCCCTGGATGTTGCCCAGGGGACTATAAATTCACTTCTGTCTCTCCAGACCCTGAAGGACAGACATTTTCTCATAAATAGACCTTCTCTGTTTTCATTTCCTTATTTATCTGGAGCTGACACTTTAACACAGTAGAAGCAGCCAGGCACTAAAAACAAAGAGAAACTAGAGTCCTTGACTACTTCTGAGACTTGCGGCCTGTGTTCAAGAAGGAAAAATAAAATCTAACAAACAGAGAAAGAGCTTCTACAGATTTGTTTCTTTGGCTCTTCTAAAACATGAAATAGGCAGAGCAAAGATTCAAAGATTAGCAGTTTCTTCTACTTCATGAGATGCTTAAAAAAAAAAAAATAATAAAAATATTCATAGAATTAAAAAAAAAAAGATTCGGTACCCAAGGTGTTCCTTTGGTTTCTTGGGAAAATCATAGAATCACAGAATGATTTGGATTGGAAGGGACCTTAAAGATGATCTAGTTCCAACTCCCCTAGACCAGGTTGCTCAAAGCCTTGTCCAACCTGGCCTTGAACACTTCCAGAGATGGGGCAGCCACAGCTTCTCTAGACAACCTGTTCCAGTGTCTCACCACTCACAGTAAAGGATTTCTTCCTGATATCTAATCTAAATCTACCCTCTTCCAGTTTAAAACTGTCACCCCTCATCCTATGGCTCCACTGCCTGATCAAGAATCCCTCCCCAGCTTTCCTGGAGCCCCTTTAGAGACTGGAAGGGGCTGTAAGGTCTCCCCGGAGCCTTCTCTTCTCTAGGCTGAACAATCCCAACTCTGTCAGCCTGTCTTCATAGCAGGGGTGCTCCATCCCCTCTGATCATCTTTGTGGCCTCCTCTGGCCCTGCTCCAACAGGTCCATGTCCTTCCGATGTTGGTGTCCCCAGAGCTGGAGGCAGCACTGCAGGGAGGTCTCACCAGAGTGGAGCAGAGGGGTAGAATCACCTCCCTCGACCTGCTGCCCACGCTGCTGGGGATGCAGCCCAGGATGCCGGGGGCTTTCTGGGCAGTGAGGCTCGAGATTGTCTGCATTGCAAACCTTCACATTGAGCTTTTGAAAAATGTTTTGTTTAACAAGGTACTTGACCCTCTGTGTGGATATCCAAAATGAGGGGAGGAAAGGTGGAGGCAAGGGAGAAGAAAGGAACTGTCTTTGCTCCTATTATCTTCAAAGAGTTCAATGTTTCTGTAGGGTTGCTGGATAAACTGTGAAGGAGAGCTCTCTCATCCTTTCCCTGGCTTCAGGAGACGTCATCCTCCGCCTCGTCTGGTGGAACGGCTGATTTCACTTTCTAACCGTTTGATGTAGCTTGTTTTAGCAGGCCTCAGCTGCAAATAAACCAGGTTACCCACTGGGCTGGCCTCACCAGACAGCATTGCCACTTCCAAAGACTGAAATAAAGGTTTTTCACTGCATGTTCAAGTACTGAATTAGGCTGAAACCAGTAATAGGGGAGAATGGCAAAGTAGCCAGACATCCAAAAGCGCTCCGAGCTGCGTGGGATAAATGGTATCTCTTACTATGGCAATTTCTCCTTGTTGGGCAATTTTGAATGGAAGTGCCCTGTTCGCTTTTGCTGCTAACAAAGCGATGACTGCTGTGGGCATGAGCACTGTAAGTTCTGAGAGGATGCAGAGAGCAGTTGTGCTGTGCTGAGGTTGGCCGGTGGAATCAGAAATGAGGAGAGCAGTGACCAGAGAGGGAGGCTGCAAGGACATAATTTGACCCAAAAGCAGTTTGAAAAAGTCTGGAAAGCAGTTTGGGTGTTGGTTTGGCAAACAGTACACTAGTCATCCTAGCAGGCCTTGCCATTCCCTTCTTACATCAGTGAGGGCTTCACAGTCTCTGTAAAACCCAGCCATTTATTGAATCACTCAGATAAGGACTTGTGGGAGTTTATATTTCAGGCAGCCAAGTTTGAAGCTCTTGGCCCTGGCCTTGAAGAGGAAAATGAATCTGGTCCTAAACACGAAGGGTGGTTCTCACATGGGTTTTTCTGTTGCCACCACGTGAGACTAGCCCATGCATGCAACAGGCACTGAGCCACAGCCACCAAACATATCCAGACTGCCAGCTGGACTTCAACCAGACATCCAAAGGTGAAATCTTATCTCCATGCCTGAGAAAAAACAGGAGGAAATGCAGATGGTCCCAATAAACCATTGCAGGAAACAAAGTACACTTGATAAAGGAGCAAGGGAAAAGGAGGATGAGAATTCCTAATGTCAATGATTCTGTTAAAGACTTTGACCATGCCTTATGGGAAACTGCAAAGTTAAAATATAAATAAACTGACTTTAAAACCTCAATATTGCAACAGTAGCGGGTGAGTTGAATTTAAATTACCTTCTGTAATTCTTGGAATGTCTAATGCTCTAAGAAAGTGTGATGTTTTTCTTACCTCTTACATAACTTTTATTTGGTCAGATTTCTGAAGCAGTGTATTGATTTTATTTTTTTAAGGCAGAGATTATCAAGCCTCTTATCAGCTGCTTACAAATAAGATGCAAAGAAGGGAACTAACAATTCAAAGAGTAGGGGATTCTTCTTAAAGTCTTGCCCAAGGATCCTAATCCTTTTCTCACAAGTCCCTAAGTATCCAAGAAAGATAGGGATGGAAGCATCCTATTAGTGACTGCTGTTTTATTTTATTTATCTGCTGAGTGCAGTGCAGAGGGAATAATTTTCCAGCTCTAAATTACTGTAGGTCTTGTCCACAAATAGGACCTAAGTGCTGCAGACTACATTGTGCATTTGCTCTTTGCATTCTGAAAGACACGTTGGCTTGAGAAAAAGGCAGTTGTGTATATGCTTATAAAGAGTGAAAATCAGACAGCCACACACATAACATCTAATTTGAAGGTTTAGTTTTGTCTTTACCATCTGCGTAGAAATGAGTTTTACATCAGCAAGAGCACAGTCTAGCCTCCTCAACGGCTCATCATTTTGGGATAAGTCCATATAGACCTGCAATATTCTGTCTTATTGATTAGAATTAATTTAATAGTACTACTATGCCTCTACTGAACACAAAATGATTCTGTAAGCCCTGGTGGTGTTTTTTTTTTCCCCTTCTAAAACAGTATATGAGACAAGGAAATCTACAGGACACTCAGACTGACTGCTGATTCATTTCTGATTCATAAAAATAAACAGATAGCAAGACATATGTCTGAGCCAAACAGCATTTACTCTGTGGGAACATGTAAATGTAATAACACTCTTTAACAGGGTTAAACAATATTAGCCCTCTGATTTGTCATTATTAGTGTCACTAATTCTAGTTTCATGAACATCACTGAAAATATATGGCACGCAAAAAACAACTACCATAATGTGAGCACATCCATCTGTCTTTCTAGAAGAAAAACAGGCTTGGCAGGGACTGCAGTTCTGCAAGGATTTGAAACAACAACTTTTTATTCATTAAAGTGTGGTTATGGTCTGAAAATGGACTTGGGAGAGAGGAGGAGGGAGGGAAAAAATGATCTCTCATTACAGACAGCACTTAGCCATTCTAGTTTGTCTTCCATTGGCAATCTGCACTGACAGATACAATGGCTTATTACTGCCGCCACTGAAGCCAATGGAAAAATTCCCTGTTGAATTCAGTGGGAGAAAGACCAGACCCCAAACCTGGACTGCTGTCAGCAGTGGGGAGCCAATGTCAGTCTAAACAGAGCAAATTTGGTTTCTTTTCTGCCCCATGTGTCTTCAGCAAATTGCCAGCTAAGTGTTGAATCCAGACTCTTTATAGCTCTTGAGGAGAGCAGCTGGTCAGGCTTTGCCAAGCTTGTGGAGTTTGAGGCTTTGCAAACCTCGTGAAATATTTACTAGTTTCGCAGAACATGATTGACTTTTGCAAGCCAGTTCTCTGACTTCAGGTCAGGGCTCACCTCTTTACCAGGACTCTACTGTTTTGTCTGGGTGTCTGTGTGCATGTGCACGTGAAGGCAGCGGTCAAAATGCAGGACCCGCATGGGGGTGCACTTCCCCGAAGCCACAACCTGGACCGAGTCCCTTCTCCAGCATGTGCCTGCCTTGCTCTGCCTCCCCTCCTCGCCTGCTGCGCAGATTGTTTGTGCTGTGCCCGTGAGTCTCACTTTGTACAAAGCCTGACGCAGTGGGGTCCCCTTCGAGCTGCGAGGAGCTAACACCAATAAATAACAGTCCCCTGCGCGGAAGAAACACCTCTGCTGCAAACGAAGGGCCAGGCCCCTCCAAGCACGTGGGAGCTTGAGGGTACATGGGTACCTTCTGAGGCCAGAGTTACCTCCAAATGGTAACCACACCCCAATAGTCAGCATTTCCCAGCAGGGAGCTCCAGCTATTTCCCTGACCCTACCAGCAAGAGGACATGGGCGGCTCGGGGCAGGGGGACACACACAATGGATGTCACCAGCAGCATCTGTTTGCAGGAGCTGAGCACAAAGCAGTAGGAGATGGTGCCAGCAGATGGTTTCAGAGGTATGTGGCCTCTGGCTCATTGACCTGTTCTGAAAGCCACCAGTGCAGAGAAGGCACCAGAACTGCCTTACGCAGTCTGGTCCAGGATTTCCCTACTCCTGTATGTAGTTGGAAAGATGTTTTCCTAATGCCTGATCTCAGTTGTCTTTGCTGTAAATAAGGTGATTTCTTAAGGAACAAGAAGAGCAGTTGATCATTGTCCTCTTTACAACTGCATATTGGAAGACTTTTATTGTATCTTTCCTCATTCTTTTCTTTTCTAGACTACAATTCCTACAACCTTTCCTTATAGGTCATGTTTTCAAAATCTCTTATCATTCCTGTTTGCTATTCTCTGGCCTCTCGCAAATCAATCTATGTCTTTCTCAAACTGTGGTGCCTGGAGGCTGGACGTCCTGCTCGTATTTTGCTACTTTGGATATAGGAGGACAGTGAGGCAAACAGAATTAGCATGAGATGAAGAGCTGATTTTTAATCCCCTCTGTTATCCCTGAGCTGGATAGCACTGCTGCAGGGTTTTAGGAGAAAAAAGAGCCGAAGTGGGAGCTCACTGAAGCACTGAACATCAAATTACATCAATTCCTAGTTATGACCAACTCTTAAATTATACCAAGTCCTAATTAACCCTGAGGTTATTACTTTGCTTGGATTCACCTGTACCTCCGATGGGGTTTCAGGGACAGCATGAAGTTTGCCTTGCTTCAGCTTGACTCCTGCCAGCACCTCTGCCTCTCCACTGCATTCCCGCAGTCCCACCGCTGTGTGGATCACGAGAGATATTACTGTGTCGACTGCGGGAACAGGGGGAGGACACTGTTGTCATGTCCATGTTCTATCTGTCATCTACTGGTAGCTATTTATACTGCGCTTATCGCTGTGGTGGGGATGAGCACAGGGTAATGGTAACACATTAGAGAGCCTTTGAAGCAGAGAGCTGAAAAAATAAAGATACTGTTGATTTTTTAACGTGCTAGACTGAGCCTGGGAGGGAATAGCTACCTGTCACCACACAGGGACGGCTCCACAGGCACAGCATCTGTGAAGACCCACAGCCTTCCAGTGGCACTCAGAATCCCTGAAAAATCACAGTCTGCATCAGAAAAATGCGAATGCCTTCAGGACTGAGCTCCAGGGCTTCAATAGCAGCATGTTCTATTCAGCCTGTTTCCCCTGTGCTGGATGTTGTCCTTCATGTTTTCAATATTTAAAGCCTCTTCTTCATGACAGTGTTTCTTACAGCGTTTCCACCCCAGATTTTTCTTTTCCTGTGCCTCTTCATTCCAGTAAAGATGTGGTTTTGTGCACCACCCTCCTACAGTAGTGAAATCTCTGGGTATCCATTAAGATGGAGAGAGTGATAGAAAATTAAAAGAGTTTTATTATCTATTGTAGCAGTGCTAGTGAAAAGGTGGGAATGTATCCGTTTGGGCTGTGTGGCACAGGTAGAGCTAGAGAGCAGGACATGGCAGCACCTGGATTATTCATTTTGATTCTTAATTCTGTTTTTTCCCTCAATTGATTTGTAAGGAACTATCATTGCCTTTTATTGTTATAAATTACGCTGTGCAGGAGGTTTCAAATGAAACCTTTTAATTTTTTAATCCTCCACTTCCTTCATGAAAAAAATATTCTCCAAACACTATGCATTCAGTGCCACTTGTGATGGGAAACCAAGGACCATTTTAAAATAGATTAATTTCTCCAGATAGTCCTGCCGTTGACAAATCCAGTTAATAATACTACACAATTTTAGAGAACACAGAGAAATGTTATATCTACTTATTCAACCTGCAGAATAACTTCACACCGCATTGTCAGCATTTAAAGTGGATTGTCTGTAATTAGGCTGCTATAAAACATAAGTATAGTGGTCACAGACAATAAAACCCAAGAAAGTATCTTTGCAGTATGTCTGAGTACAGGCAGTTATACATGACCATAACAGTCTTTCACAGGATACTTATAGAATCTTAGAATCATAGAATGGTTTAGGTTGGAAGCGGCCTTAAAGATCATCTAGTTCCAAACCCCTTGCCAGGGGCAGGGACACCTCCTACTAGACCAGGTTGTTCAAAGCCCCATCCAACCTGGCCTTGAACACTTCCAGGGATGGGGCAGCCACAACTTCCCCAGGCAACCTGTTCCAGTATCTCACCACCCTCAGAGTGAAAAATTTCTTCCTGATACCTATTCTAAATCTCCCCTCTTCCAGTTTGAAGCCATTACCCCTCGTTCTATCACTACGTGCCCTTGTAAAAAGTCCCTCTCCAGCCTTCTTGTAGGCCCCTTTCAGATACTGGAAGGCTGTTGTAAGGTCTCCCCAGAGCCTTCTCTTCTCCAGGCTGAACAACCCCAAGTCTCTCAGCTTGTCCTCACAGCAGAGGTGCTCCACCCCTCTGATCATCTTCGTGGCCTTCCTCTGGACCCGCTCCAACAGGGCCATGTTCTTCTTAAGTTGGGGGACCCAGAGCTGGACGCAGTACTGCAGGGGGGTCTCACCAGAGCGGAGCAGAGGGGCAGAATCACCTCCTTTAACCTGCTGGCCATGCTTCTTTTGATGCAGCCCAGGATGCAGGGGGCTTTCTGGCTTGCAATCGCGCATAACTGGCTCATGTGGAACGTCTCATCCACCAACACCCCCAAGTCCCTCTCCTCAGGGCTGCTCTCAATCCATTCTCCGCCCAGCCTGTATTTGTGCATGTGATTGCCCCTACCCACGTGCAGGACCTTGCACTTGGCCTTGCTGAACTTCATGAGGCTGGCATGGGCCCACCTCTCAAGCCTGTCCAGGTCCCTCTACATGGCATCCTTTTCCTCCAGCATGTCAGCCACGCCACACAGCTTGGTGTCATTGGCAAACTTGCTGAGGGTGCACTCAATCCCACCATCCATGTTGCCAAGAAAGATATCAAGCAGCACCGGTCCTGGTACCGACCCCTGAGGAACGCCACTCCTCACTGCTCACCACTTGGACATTGAGCCGTTGACTGCAACTCCTTGAGTGCGAACATCCAGCTAGTTCCTTATCCACCAAGTGGTCCATCCATCAAATCCATATCTCTCCAATGTAGAGACAAGGATGTCATGCTGCTCTTCCCTTATCCACCAATGCTCTAACGCTGTCGTAGAAGGCCACCAAATTTGTCAAGCACGATTTGCCCTTAATGAAGCTATGTTGGCTGCTACCAATCACCTCCTTATTTTCCATGTGCCTTAGCAGAGTTTCAGGAGGATCTGCTCCATGATCTTGCTGGGCACAGAGGTGAGACTGACTGACCTGTTGTTCCCCGGGTCATCTTTTTTTACCCTTTTGAAAATGTTTCCCCTTTTCCAGTCAGCGGGAACTTCACTGGAGTGCCACAACTTCTCAAATATGATGGATAGTGGCTTGGCAACTACATCCACCAGTTCCCTCAGGACCCAGGCACGAATCTCATCAGGTCCCATGGACTTGTGCACCTTCAGGTTCTTCAAATGGTCTCAGACCTGGTCTTCTCCTACAGTGTGCGGTTCTTCATTCTCCCAGTCCCTGCCTTTACCTTCTGCAACTTCAGCAGTGTGGTTACAGCCTTTACCTGTGAAGACTGAGGCAAAAAAGTCATTGACTACCTCAGCCTTCTCCGTGTCCTGGGTGATCAGGTCTCCCATTTCCTTTCTGAGAGGGCCCACATCTTCCCTAGTCTTCCTTTTGTCACTGATATACCTATAGAAGGCTTTCTTGTTGCCCCTGATGCCCCTGGCCAGATTTAACTCTATCTGGGCTTTAGCTTTCCTAACCTGATCCCTCATACAGAAGAAGAATAACACGTACGTGTGTATATAAATGCATATACACACAAGCATACACATGCTACACAGAACAGGTCTACGTAGGAAAATGAACAAAGCAGAAATGCAAAGAGCTGTGTCTGCTCAGGAGACAGAGGCAGCCTCTTTTATGGCATGGGAGAGGAGAGCAAACACTCTTCTTTCCTTCAGCAGTCCAAAGCACCTTCATAAAGACAGATATCCTATTGCTCTGCCAACACAGAGGACATCCTTTGAGGGCCTCTGGAGGCTTTGGAGTCACTCTGGATGCTGTTGCTGTCAGGTTACAGCCCCAGAGAATTGTTCTGCCACAAGAACAGAGCTGCTTATTCTCTCTGAAACAGGATATCGAGGGGTAGGGAGTCCCAAATGACCGGGCTGTCAGGAGTCTTGGATTATATGGCTAACTGCATGGCTCTACATGAGTGCTCCAGTGTCTTAGTCTTCTCCTTTGCCATGCAGGGATGGTGACCAGGCACTCTGGGGTGCTACAGAAGCGAAGGGCCGTATCGGTTGCTTTGGTATGGCATGGCATCACCCGGTGCAGAAAGGCGCACAGCCATGCTCACAGGGCAAGTGTGACTGAAATGCATGACCTTACTTCAGACCAGTCTCGCTGCAGCTTATCTACAGTGCTCGCATCTGTCAGCTGCATGTTTAATAGCACTGCTCTCTGGAAAGATGAAATATATGGTTGGGCAATAAAAGAAAAGCTGGAAAGAAAGATTTCTAATTTTCCCCGTAAGCCTGTCATTCATGTCATTAATATAGATGTGATTTAGGAGTGCAACAACTTTTTCTTCTTTTTTCATCTTTCTTTTTTTGCTAAAAGCTTTGTGTATGTACCCACAGTCTGACAACCAAATGGGTCTGCCTTTCTTTTTTCCCCTCCAATATGTGGATTGCTTCTAATTCTGTCAGTCAAATGGAGCAGCAGTTTCAGGAGGGGAGTGATTAAGGCTCCCTCAGAATAAAGGACTGCATGCTGCGCCTCTGCTATTCATCAGAGCTGGAGACGGAAGAGCGATTCCAGGCTCCTGAATAACAGGATTTTTTCAAACATACAAAACACACCTTAGAAATACTGTACAAACAAAGCTCAAAATCTCCAACTGCCATGCTTATTTTCTGTTTATTTCTTCATGCTTTATTTTCACTTTTCAGCATGTGCGCCAGGGTGCCACTCAGCCCAGACGTTCGCCCGGTGCTTGACTGCAGACTTGCTCAGCAAAGCACTTCATAGTTCCTTAATTTAAGTCTGTGCTTAACTCACTAAAACTAAACAGATTTAAACTTGTGCTTAAAGTAAAGCCTTTTATTATATAATTTGTTAAAAGAAACGTCCCAATTAGAACTGAATGCATGGTTTTGGTCATTTTTTTGGTGGGCAAAAAATGCAGAGTAGGTGATACTGCAGTGTTTCGCAAACCAGTGTCAGTTTACCAAACTATTTGTGTAAAAAAAAAAAAAATACAGAAAAGTTGAAATGTTTTTGAAGGTGTTTCTAAGCAAAACATTTCCATTTTTTGCAAACTGCCATTTTGCAGTTTCTTCCAGCATTATTTGGAAATGTTTAAAAACCACTTATAATGTTAAAAAAAAAAGGCCATTTATTTATAGTCAAACAATATCTTTTATTTGACTTCTCAGAGATTTTTGACAAACATTCAAGTTCCTCTGAAACAGAAATTGGTTGGTTTTAGACTAATACTTATCAGCATTTATTCTTACCAATATTTATTCTTGACTACCAGACAAGACTTTGTTTCCTTAGTTAAGCTGTTTTCTTAAAATACAATACAAAAGCACTGTTGGACATACTAAAGCAGGAGCAGTGTCTGTGCATCTTTGCCCCTGGCCCCTTGGGGTGGCCAGCCCAGGTGTGCTTCTTTCCCACTGCTGGCAAGGGTTGGAGGAGCTGCGATACGAGCTTGTGTGCAGCATGTGAATCCAAAGCTGCATCTCTCCCCAAAGCCATAGAGGGGTTTCAGTCTGGGAACCCTGCAGTTTCCCAGCTCCACCTCCAGCAAGCCTCCAACAGCATTTGCCAAAGAAAAGGGAGAAGAGGGGAGCTGGTACTGGAAGACATAAAAACAAACACACAAAAAAGAGAGTTCTCTCTATACATTAATAATGAAGTGGGAACACGGACTGACTTTTTGTTTGCAATTCAGTTAAAGATAAGCCCCATCTCCATGTCATTAGATAGATTCAGGGAAACCAGGAGGTACCTGTCCTGGCAGCAGGGCAGTGAATGGGCTCGGGGCAGAGCAGCAGAGCCATCAGTGGCTTGTTCCGCAGATGGGAAACCAAATGGCTGTGACTGATCTGGGGAGTTTATTGTGGGGCTGGTAACTGATCCACAGTCCCCCAAATATCAGTCCAGCACCACTGTCATAATACTATCTTCTCCATGCAGTTAAGATAAAAAATATAGATGACTAGAAATTGTACTCCTACATACCAAGTGTATCGAATGGATGGTGGAGGTCCTCGGAGACCGAGCAGTTGTTGAAATGCAAGATATTACTTCCTGATTCCCCACTATGTTTTATGGTGTGGCAAATTTATTATGGAGATAATATTCAATGCCCACACTTAATTGAATTTAAATCCAGGAGAACATATCCAGGTCAGGTTTTTTTCTCATCACTTTTAATGGCTGCAAACATCCTGTACATGTGAGTGACTGTAACAGCATGTCCACTGTGTTTGCTGAGGTACAATGGAGTGAACACTTTGGTACAACATGGTAAATGTTTCATGAAAAGAGTATCAAATGGACTGTCTAAAACCCTCAGAGACTGTCTGCTCTGCACTCAAATGCAGGACATTATTTCATGATTCCCTATGATCCCTTTGGCATTGTAATTCTAAACTGTGCAAAGAGAATTGGATGAAGGCAGATTACAAATTCTAGTCCATATAAAGAACCTGTAATTATTTGTTAAACTGTTGTGTTTAGTCTCCTGTTCTGCTCTCTCCAGACTGGGTATGCAGTATTTTCCAGTTTAACTCCCTGACTGTATTACTAGTTTATAAGAACTGTGTGTACCTCCTCCTATTTTCTCACAGGCTTGGAGATAAGATTTCTCCTTCAGATCCCAGCTGACAGCCTAAGCGCGTCTGCAGGCGGAGGGTAACTGCCTGTGGGATACAAGCGCCAGTCCCATGCTGCGCTGGTGGGACACTTTTTGACCTGATACCAGACATTTCTGTATGAGCATTTTACATGTTTCCAGACATCTTTTCATACTTTTTTCTTTTGTTTTTGTTTCCCCTTCGTCATCACAGGATTTTTTTTGCTTCAAGATAGAATTTCCCCGAAATTGCAAGAAAGTTTCTGCCTCTCTATCCATCCTTCCTTTCTCAGAAAAAGTGTCCCCTGCTTCATCTGGAGATATGCTTGTGTCTATACCTATATATATGTATCTATCTATCTATCTATATGTATATTCTTTCTTACCCTGTTACACTGTGATTTAAAATAGCAATGCTTTGCCAGTCTCTTCTCTCCCACCATAGACAGGTAGGGTTATTTTGAAAGGTGCGAGGGTTGTTTGTTTTAATTTTTCTTTAAGTCACCAAAATGGTGTTAAATATAATTTTCATGAAATGCTCCAAACCCACTGCGTCTGCCTGGGTGTATTGTTTTTCAGGCTCTCTCCCACCTCTAATCAGCTATGATTCGGCACAGTTGGCAGTCTCTGCTCAGTAAGCAGACTGTCTGAATCACAACTCAGCCCTAGAAAGGATGGTCTTTCTAGGTCAGGGCTAAATATACTGAGTATGGGGGTGAGGATGGAAAAGTTCTCATTCCAGCTGCTACCCTGCACTGAGTCTGCAGGGATAAAACTCCCCACCTTGCCAGCACATTGGGAAGCTTCATTCACTGGGCTCTGCAAGGGGAAGAGGGAAAGTCCTACAGTAATCCTGCCCCAGCAGCAGAGAGGTCCCTTGAGGACATGGCATTCAGAAGTGGCTCAGAGCAGCCTCACCATGGCTTTGAGCTGGACGGAGAAAAAGGGCATCAGGCTACCACTGGTCACCTCAGCGTGAACCAGGCTTACATCTAAACTTAACATTACTCTTTCCTAGGACTCCCAACTCTGGTGGTAGGATCAAGAGGTCTGGGTTCATCTCCTTTCTGTGCCTAGCTGGGCAGGGTGCCCTGCAAATGCACTGGCCTGCAGGATGCTACTTGTTCTCCAGTAGCTGCCCATCCTCAGGCAGTGAGGGATAGCTACCAAATCTTTTCCTGATCTTAGGGCTACTTCCAGGCTGGATGGCTAGCAAGGAAAGCAAGCTCAGGAAACTTTGATGAGATATCGCTGTACTGTGAAGGGCAGGGTACAGATGACATTCATCTGTGTTTGGATGAGGATGACCCAGCTAGTTCATGAAGCACCAAGGCTGGCAGTCTAGGGAGAGCCAAGTGCTTTCTTCAGGGCTGACGTTTGCATGACGCCTTCTGAAGCACGTCTGCTATGGAAAGAGAGCACTCTCAGGATCTCCCTCCAGCCTGGTCCAGCTATTCCTCCAGCCCATGGCTGAGAGTTGGCAATCTGGCTGGAAAAATTAGAGCACAAATCCATGTGCTGTTTGAAGTCAGTAATGAAACAAACTCTGTTTCCCAGGAGTGGGACTACATTTCCATTGGCCCCTTCCTATTAATTCTGTAATACCATCCTTCATTTTTATGTAACACGCTAGCCTTCTGCAAGAGTTTTCTTTCCTTTTAGAAGATGAAGTTTCAAGATTGTTACAGTTGCTAGAAGCAACTATTCTGCAAAATCTTTTTATAAAATGTATTTATCTAATTAAAAATCTTTTAACACCACCATGCCTGTAGAATCAAATATCTCATTTATACTGTGCAGGGCTGAGGCAAGTGTTTGCTGCTTCTGCAGTACCACAGATAAACAGGGACTGGAGGGGTGTAAAATGGCTGCTCCAACTCAGCTAATCCTAATGCACCTTTTCCAGTAAAAAAGTGGGATCTAAGATCTCTCTGGTTTGTCATTGGAAGAAAAGTAATGGGGAGGGGGGAGGAGTAAGCTTATAATGGAGTCAATTCAATGTAGTTGGCAACAAGAGTAGAACAGCCTTACATCAGTGACATTTTCCAGTGAAACAAACCTGTTGTACAGAGAACAATTTTTAATTAACTCTGTATCTCGTGTCGAGGAACGTGAGCAAACTTCTTTATGACTTTACTTTTGGCTGCAAAGTATATCCCAGTTTTTCTTCTCCAAGAATAGCTTCATGAGGTGAGTGGCAGGGAAGAGAGGGTTTCTAAATATGCCTGTGAAACTCAGTACAAAGCAACTTTGCAAGCACTTTATTGATTTTTTTATCTGCTTCTTTTACATGATGTAGAACACAGCGTATTAAACATTAAATGGTACCCAAAGAATCTTTAAGAAGATAAGGCTTGGTTGAAGTTACTCTGGAGTTTGTAGAAACCAAATACTTAACACTCAGCCTTGACGAGAAAGAGCCCAGGTGGCCAACGTGGCTCCATCAATGCCACTGACCTGCCTTGGCATCTCTCCTGGCTCAAGGAATGGCCCAGGGTCTGCCAGTGGCCCAGGGTGGATCGCCTTCTGCTCTCACCGTCCCCACTGTGCGGGCAGGGCAGCAGGCAGCCTGCTGCAGAGCCCACTCCTAACTCCGCTGGGTGGAAAGCATTTTCTTTCTGATGGCGTGACCCTGTCCTGTGTGTTTGCCTTTTCTCCAATGGGGCAAGAATGCTGCCTGGCAAAATGTGGGGGACAAAGCTCAGACGGGGTGCCAGAGGAGGTACTTGAGCTTTGAAAGTTCAGGGGTGAAGTCAGGAAGGAAGTGGAAGTGTCAGTGCCACAGCAAGGTTTCTGGTGCAATATAGGAGCCACGGTGAAACACGGTATGATGTCTGGAGATTTTTCTCCAGAAACTGAAGCCACTGAATCACAAAATTAAACACTTTCTCTGTATTTTTTTTTAACCTATCCTAGCAAAGTAACTTTTGCTTTTAATCAACACCAGAAACCAATCATTGGTAGCTATTGGTGTGTCTGGTTTGGCTGCATTTCTCCATGTTGCTGAAGATGTGCGCAGAGCTTTACAAGCAAAACCAAGGCAGATGCTTGCAGTAGCTACAATCTGAACTAGTGTAGAGACAAAAAAACCCATAGCGAATGAGTTTTAAAAAGCACATGAACATCTCTTTGGCTTTGCACATCTTTTGACATTCCAGGAACATTGTTCAAAATACAGATTGCACTTACAGCCACAAAAGGAGGCTGATGATTTCCAGTCAGCCTGAAAAAATGAGTATTTCATGGGGAGTTAAAAAGGAATTAAAAAGAACTGTCTATAAACCAATTGGTTTCACTTTTGGTCCCGAGGCTCACCAGAGCTCAGGTATTTGTCTCAGTGGGGTTCCCTGCTTGGCCTGTACCCCCCCACTGCTACTCCCACTAATGTCTATAGATTAGAGCTGTGTTGCAGACACGGTAATGGCATGTTGAACAGCATAGATCGGAGGGAAGCTGAATTTGTATGCTTTAGCACAAATGAGATTGCATTTCTATAATCCGAATAAGCATAAAGATGGATCCAGAGGGATTGATACAAACCAAACCAGAATAATAAGCTCATCCAGAACGTACCTAAGGGACAAAAGGAGAGATGGTTCTCAAGTAATGGGCACATCGAATGGACCAAAAAAGCATGTCAGTAAGAAGAAATATGATCCTGTTCTGGGATGCTGGGGCCTGCAGTGGGACATGGAGGAACTTCGCAAATTGTAGCTGTGTTGGAGAGAGATGCCGATGAGTGGGTAGCATGCTCTCTCTCTTAAATACAAGAGTCAAGGAAGTACTGTATGTATGAATGAATAATTGCTTTTATGAGGCCAAGTTCTTAATTGAAGCTAATGGAAAATTTGTCATTGACTTCAATGGGATCAGCACTAGATCTGTAACAAGAAAATAATAATGGTCTTGTCTACAACATAAAGCCAAAGAAAACCCCAAACAACCAAAAAAAAAAAAAAACCAAAAAGCCAGCATTCACAGCAGCCAAGAGCCTTCTGCATGGATCTAGGAACACTACTTGGTGAATCATTTCTCTGTTAGAGCATTTGTTCTGTTCCTGATTTATCTCCAAGCAAATTTAGACTACTCAAATTCGATTTGCTCATTAAAAATCTTTTCAAGGCCTATGGGCAAACTCTTGGCTTCTGCTGTTTCCTATTGTTATTTCTGCTGAGCAATTGGTTGCCTCGCTCATACGGTTCTGCTCTTGCTCCCTGCCTGCGTGATGCAACATTATAAATAGAGGGCTGGTAAAAATCCCAGCTATCCATATTTCACAGAGGTGGGCTGGCATGGCTCAGAAGTGCTCTGTTACACTACCTGTTACATAGTTAGCCCCAAAATTCAGCGATTCTTTTTTAGAGTCATTTCAGAGCACCTGTTCTTAAAATGAACCGGGTGCACATGTTAGCAAGTGAAAAAGAAAAGCAAAGCACGTAAGGCAGCAGCTAGGAAGACCTTAACAGGGTTTCCCTAGGAGAGCCTTTGAATCAGGAACCTGCAAATCTCCATTAATTAAAATTATTTGCTGATACAGGTTTTTCATAATAATTTGATTGGGTTGGATTGGTATTTAGGAGGAAGAGACCTAAAGAACATTACTGGAAATGATGCTGGGGAGCCTGCTGAGTCTTGAGGCAATACCAGCCCAGTGCCAGTACATTTTATGAACACTAAAGCTCCTCTAGCTATTTTCTGTGTGGGATTTAAGCAGTAGCCTGGAGGGGATTTTACAGACTGCATTGCGTGGGGGGTGGACTAGATGACCTCCAAAGGTGCCTTCCAACCTAAACTATTCTATGACTCCATGATTCTGTGTCCCATTGCAGGAGCAGATCCGCTGTTACTAACCAGCGTAAGAAGCTCTGTTCAACTGCACAGTCTGCAAGAGTAGCCCAGGCTTAGCTTAGATCTGTTATGTACAAGTAAAATGCCATTTCAAACTCAAACCAGTAACATACAGGTTTGTCTTACGTCACACTAAGCAGCCCGTCTGATGTTGGATTTAGCAGTAAGCCATCGTGCCTTTATTGGGATCCTTTGTTCTTGCAGTACCTAATACCAAAGACATTTTTTGGAAATGCTAAGAATTTGCATGATATTAAAATGCGTGTTCCACTGGGCTTTACAGTTCTTTCTTTCTTTCTTTCTTTTTAACAAATAGTTTTACCATTGTTCAATTTTTTTCTTTTATTTAAGCAAAATTTTCAGCCATTCAGCACCTCTGTTGAGATTTTTTCTTTCATTACTTTATGGCAGATGAAAGTTAAGAGGTCCAATTACTAAAATTTTATGATAGCACAGAATATTATTAAAAGCACTTAAGAGGTTATTAACACCTTTTATGTACCTCATTATTTAAAAGCCTGCCATATTTAATCATTTTAGCACCATTAAATTGGCATTAACAACAACCCTGTGACTTACTTACACTCTGAAATGTCGCCATTTGACAACACTAATGCAGTAAAACATCTCACGGAAACCTGGAGGAACTGTGTGAACTATAATACTTCACAAAAATTGGGCTTTTTCATAGTTTTCAACCACAGAGAGCTGCAAGGAGTGCCACGGGGGTCCCCACCTTGCCCTGCAGGCAGTGCCTGCTGCTGGAGAACCCAGAGGGAACCAGTGCAATGCATTTGGCAGGAAAGCTGGGTTTGCTGTAGGACCATCTGCAGCGGTGAGGAACACAAGGCACTGACTGTGATTTCCACGCACAGAGAAGCGGGAGCTCATCCTAATTCAGTCCTCCCTGGTGTCCAAGCGCAGGTCACGGGTCTTGCCAGTGCAGTGTGAGACCTGGGAACCCTTTGGTCTCCCAGTGGGTGCTGTGGCACCTTTACTGTCTCCCACCGTCCATGCCGAGTCACGGGCTCAGGCTTTGAGGGCCCTTAATTCAATGACTGTCGCACTCCTACCTGTGCCTGATGGTGGAGGAGTAACTTTGACAGATATACAAGGGAATAGTAGAAAAGCCCTTCACTCCCTGTCCTGCCGAGTCCCCGTGTTTATGGGAGCAGTTACATGTACCGCTCACTCTTGTAGAGTTGTAAAATTATTTATCCCATAATTCTCCTCCTGGGTCCCTTTCATTTCTCTTTTTTCTCACTCCCTTTGCTGCAGAGGGCTGAGGCTGACATACAATCGGGTGGTTAGCAATTACACACTCAATATCAGCCTCTACGCGTTGATTATCAAGGACAAAAAACCCAACAGCCACAGAGTAGCTAAGTGGAACATCATGCTAATCAAGTCAGAAATATTATTTTTACAACCTCCTGATTATTTCTAACAACCTGCTAAAAGCTAGTGGGACTGGGTGGGTCAGAAAAGCTCTGGCAACATTGGGACTGTTCCAGCCCCTGCTTTTCAGCTCGCAAGCTGAAACTCCAGGAGCAAGATTCAATTTATATGGGACTTTTTCCCCAGCAAAATATGCGATGAATTGTGTTTTCTCTTTAAGGCTTACAAACAAACCCCTTTCCCATAATCATTATTTTCATAGATGAGTGTTACTAATATATTTTGGCATTTTAAAGCACATCCTTGAATTTACGCTGGCATCTGCTATACAGCTGAACACAGAATCAGGGAAATTTATTCCATGATTTATCTGCCCAGACTTCAGTAGTATTCCCTTTCTTTGTGATTGTCTAACAGAAAAAAATGGAAAAGGTCCCAAAAGCCTCAAGTTTGGAGCCATAAAAGGCCTCCTGAGTTGTTTTTCAGATGCTGGCACTCAGACAAGTGACTATGTCAAAAACCCCAGTAGGTCTATGTATAAGACACATCAGTCCCATCTGCTGGAAGGATGCCACCACCACTATCAGTATATTAGTTCAGCCATTTGGGGAGAGTAAATGTCAGTATTTGTAACTCAGAAGGGTCAGGGCATTATGCTGTTAACGAGGCTGCCTGTCCACAGCCAAATCCCGCCCTGTGTTCATGATCCACGGGTGCTTCCCTATTTCCATTGCCCTTGGAGGGATGTATTAACATTCCAGGCCAGCCACACTTGGGTTTGGTTTGCTGTTTGTATTACATCTATGTCTGCGGCAGTTAAATGCTGGTAGGTCTTCAGGTCTGTTAAACAAATTATGGGAGCCTTTAAACACCACGTGCTGGGCTTTATCTCCCCCAGACAGCATGCAGGTTGCTCAGGTGCGAGTGGAGGGAAGTGAATATGGCTTCCTGCCAGTCACTCTCTCCAGCACAGCCAAATCCCTCATTATCTGGAAAGGTGGGAGGTTAATTAGCGTGTATTAGTGTAGGGTTTAACAGCAGTGCTCTGGCCCTGAGGAGCATGGAGCTGTGTCTTGTTCTCTCCTGCGGGTCTAGTTCCTATCTCCCCAGGTGCCTCCAATCTCTCTGGAGTTCCCTGCCCCTCCTTCCTACAGCTCCCTCACCTTTTATAAGAGGGTTTTTTTCTTTTTTTCAGTTGTTGTAGAACCTTTCATCAGAAGATTCATGATAATAAATGGGCTGAATCAAGAGAGGGGGAGACTTTATTTTTCAAAACAGCTTAGAAGTGAGTGCAAATTTTACTGGGATTTGAGCTCCTAATTCATTTGGCCCTTTTGAGAAATGTCCCTTTGTGGGCCCTTTGCGCAGCCAAGGGGTTTCTCAAGCCTCCCACAGTGCTGGGTTTACCGCGACCTTCTACCCCTCTGCCTGCTCTGCCACAGTGACGGAGCCAGGATGCATCCTTGGGACCTGGGCCATGGGGTGCATACTTGCTGCGCTCACTGCAGGGACTGGGGGAGAAGGAAAGCTGTGGCTGCCTGCGTGTCTTATCTCTTCCTGCCACAGCTGCCTTCTCCAAGTGCTCGTGCTAGCTGAGGTGGATGGAGAGAGGAACGTCTCTGCAGGGTCACCAGCAGCTCTTTCTTGCCGGCGTGGGCAGCATGGCTATGACGCTCGTGCAGTGGCTGTTGGGGCAAAGTGAGTGATCAAAGTGGGTGAGGACTGGGTACCAAGGGGAGGGAGACTAGAGGTGAAGAGCTGCTATATATTTATATGTATTATGCTATATAATACTATTCCTAAAATGGCAAAACCCAGATCCTGACTATGTGAGCAAGCTTTATCTGTTATAGCAATACAGTTGCAGCAACATGTAACTGTGTTGTATTCGATGCTGTAGATATGCTCCCATGTGGCTCTTCCTACTAAGTCTTCATTATCAAAAGAGGTGTAACTTTTTTTTTCTTTATGGGCAGATAGCTTATATATGCTAACTATTTTCCTGTAAAATCCAGTAGTGATGAGACTCAAGACCTAAAGGCAGTGTTGCTAGGTGAGACTAGCCATAGGCCACTTAGCATGGGGCAAGCGAAATGGTTTATTTCCTGTGGTTATTTCAGACTTGCTATTGCTCTTTACCTGCTGACTTAACTTTAAAACCTGCCTCAGCACTTGTTCTGCTTGTGCAAATGCGCTTCCCTGGGACATTCATTTCAGCCCGTGCAGCCAAGCCAGTAGAAGTTTCTAGTTCAGCCTATCCTTCATCTGTTGAGGAGACCATCTCCTCTGGAAGCAGAGCTAGACGATTTGGCTGTGTTTTCCAGAGTATCAGCCCAGGCTGGTGCAAACCCAGGGTCATTTATCATCTGGGTGTATGATGGATGAGGTGATACGAATTGGTGGCTTTGGTCCATTACTGTTGGAACCAACTGATCTCCTTACTGGCAGCCTCAGCAGAAAGTCTGGGAAAGATTCTTTGTGTCCTGTGGCACCTTTCCCTCCTTGGAGGAGGCCACTGTGCTTCAGTAGGGACTGTGAGCAATCAGCACGGTGACCCTTGAGATTTTGCTGCCCCTACTTTCTGGAGCTCTTTTCTACTCCGCGAGGGCTCAGTGGACGCTCCAGATTGCCTGCTGTGAGGCCCAGAAGCTGCCTCCCTGGTGATTTATTTCCCAGGACCCCCAGGCAGGTGATGCAGATTGCACAGATTTCCAGCCTGAGATTTGCATGTCTGCTTAGCAGCTGGTTTGCAGCACCGAGGTATTTGCATTTGTGAGCGCGTCTTTTTTTTTCTGCCGCAGATGCCACAGTGAACTGTCTTCAGAACTGCTGCATCGTGCGTGGGACACAGGCGAAGCTGGCTCACTTACGCAGCTCACCTGGTGCTTGCTGCAGATTCGGCATTGCAAGTTAAAGTTAGCCCTGGCTTTTAAGGTCTATTCCAACCCATTTAACTCCTGAGCTTTTTGTGAAAAAACAAGATGGGAAATATAAAAGCTTACATCAGCTCCTCTAACTCATGAAGTGAAGGGAAAAGCTACAATAACTTTACAGTCAGAAAAAGAAGAGTTGTGCTTTATATAAACTCTCACTTTGTTCAAAGGCAGTTTATTATCAAAGGATAATTTTAGGTGGCAGTTGTTGCCGGAGCATTTTGTGCAGGTTTCTTAATTACTACTTTTTTGTTATACAGCGTGATTCTTGAGCAGATACTCAAATAAGCAAGATTGGCTCATCATTCTTCTTTAATTCCACATCATGTCACTTTGGAAGGGAAATGGCTTGGTAAAAGCCAGAGAGTTCAGATATGATGCTGGCAGATCGTTATGAAATATTCACAAGACATTTAGTTTAACTTGGTGCTAATTGAACACTGACAGCACAAGTTACTCCTGCCTGCAGCAGTAGTCTATCACATTTAGGCAAGTGGCATTCCTTCCCCTTTGATGCTGTCCTAGATAGGAGGCCACAAGGGAGCACAGTTCAAAACCAGTAAACAGCTGGGTGAGCAGCATTAGAGAGGGATCCTGTACTCAAGGTGCCAGAATCCTCCAAAGCTGGTAAGAGTTTGTTTGTACAGGGGCTGTAATGAGAGTTCAACTCCTTTATGAAGATACTGAATATTATGTGAGGTGAATTGAAATTCATACAGATATTTTTTGGGATATCTTCCTTAGTAAAGACACTTGAAAGTAAGACTATTCGCAGATTAGCTAATGTCACTTTTCTGAAGCCGTGCCCCAAAAGCCCTTCTTGCCCTGAGATGAGAGGGTTTCCAGCACAGTTACTGATGTAACAGTGTGTTCCTTTATGGGGACATGGACTTACTTCTCTTTCATTTTTATTTCTATAGATCAACCTACTGTTTGCTGATATTTGTGAATTTGTTTCTCATTTGTCAGTCCAGCTTCCCTGTGGACATTTAATAACAGGAATTTTCCTACCGTTTAATTGTCTCTTATTCCAGAGCCAAGCAGAGTTTGAAACAGAGTAGTAATGCCATCATTTTAGTCATCAGACACGATGTGTGGTCTAAATAGCTTGGATCAAAACTCAGTACCCAGCTCTGCCTGAAACCTTCTTCCCATCTGTGATTTAGATGCAGTCATCTGCCTTGGGTGCCTCAGTTTCCCTGCTATGGAGAAAGGCCAAGTTGTTAATCAAGGACTTTTCCCATCTTCCCATTTGGAGGCGTTTGCTCCAGGCTTGTCCTGTGCAGTTCGTGCAGGGAGTGCACAGAGGGAGCAGGCAGGGACGGCTGCCTTGGTAGGAACCTTGCTTCTCCCTTTGCACCACAGTCCATGCCAGCCATGTTTTGTCACTCTTGGCATAGCTGAAGGACTAAGCGACTTCTACTTGTAGCAACACCTAAGAAAAGTGACCGGGAACGTTTTTAATCCACTGGGGGAGATCTGCCCAGTTTACCTATCCTGGGCAGTCAAACTGGAGGTGGAATCATGTATGAGGAGGCGTTAATGAAACTGTAACTGAATATTGAGGTGATAGTGACTTAGTTTACATGAGTTCATCTAGCAAATGGCATGGTGACTGTAAGCTCTGACAAAAGCACTCGCTGGCTGTAGAAAGGCAGACAGTAGTGCAACCACCATAACTGACTAAAGTAGTAGTAGTACAACTAGTAGAAACCATCTGAGAGCTCCAGCAGCTCAAAGGAGTGAAGACCCATTGCTCAATTCTTGTACAGATGCATGGAAAATGGGCATCTGCTTCTCCGTAATCCCTACGGGAAGCTACAGAAGATGAGGAAAAATGTGAGCAATATTGCACGGGCGGTAGTCACAGCACACACCAGTTTTTCCCTTTTATATAGAAATCATTGGAAAAGGGGAGTGTTAAGAAAGGGTTTAAAGGAGGTAGCTGTGACTTCTTCAAAGCTTGGGGTAGGGTGGAGGGTGAAGGATGGTTTCTGAGCTGGGCGGATTAGAAGCAGCAGCTGATGACTTATCTTTGGGGTGATCCCCATTTCACTCGCCTCCAGCGCCAGGACTGGCACTGGAGGCGAGTGAAATGGGGATCACTCCAAAGGAGCTTCTGTCTGAGGTGGGGAGCACCCATCAGGGATTGCAGAGAAGAGTGACCAGGTAAATGCAGGCAACTGAGAAAAAGATCTTTTCACTAGCGTTCTGCTTGGCCTTGAGAGGGCAAGGGGACAGTTCTCAAAGGGATAAAGATGTTTCAGTATTTAAAAAGGATAATTTTAACTACATTAACATCTTGGATGCTCTGCAGAATGAATCTGAGATGCCCAAGCAGAATCTGGATGTAAGGGCTGAGCTGAAAGTCCTAGAAACTGAGTATTTCTGCCATAGAATTTTATACAAGGTGGCTAATAGCTGTAGGTAGCAATCTGCTGTAAAAACACACCTTACTTTCAACAAAGACATGGTCTTAGACATATTTTCAAAAGCCAAGGATGCAATACCGGACTAAAAGAGCTCCCAGACTTTCTTTCCCACTCTTCCGATTCTCACTATTCAGATTGCTGAATATCGCTCTCCCAGTAATACTGTCCTTGGGAAGGTTGAGTAAACTTACAGCCCCCCTATGTCTGTATAAAACACCATCACCAAGAGAAGCGGAGGGAGGGAGGGACACGATATGTCCCATTCTCCACAGACCCCTGCTCCAACTGGCTTCCATAAGCATCACTCTTCCAGAGGGAAAATAAATGAGGCTTTCAAAATTGTTTTACTTGATTCATTTCATTCTGGGCTAGAGCAAGGAAAATAGAAAGTGGGAGGACTTCACTGATAAAGTATTTTTTTTCCAAAGCAGGAATACCGGAAGATAACACAACAGCAAATTACTGCATATTTTAAACCCTTGTAGCTAAACATTCCCTTTTGGGGCTGCGCCAGGTATCTCACAGTGCCAGTGAAAATGGGATACAGATGTTCATTTGTTTGGATGGAGACACTGCAATAATTCATGCCTGCTACAAATGATAGGATGCCTCCTGCTCACAAAAGAATACCCTGATTTTTTTTGTCAGTAATAAGAAAATATATTCTCTGTTCCTGTATTAAGGAAAATAAGTCCTGTAAAAACTGTGAACTGGGGAAACATGGGGGTTTTTTTCAGTTTCCAAAATGTAACTTCTGTTGTAGCAACGCAGGCCGTGCTGCTAAAAGTGCTACCCCCATGATACCGACCCATGGGTGTCATCAATCAGAGGGGAGTGAATCGGTGTCTGAGACAGGTATACAGAGTGTTAAATAACTGCTGCTAAACGTGTATGAACAGAGGACTTGAGCTCACAGAACAGTGGCAGTTTGGGATGTTGTGTCTGAGACTGTTTCTTGGGGTTTTTTACAACTTTAGCTTTGACTACTTGCTTATTTTTGTAAGATGAATTTAGGTGTTTTTAAATTGTTATCTCTGATTTTGAAGTCACTTATGGTGAAAATAGTCTTATTAAAGTCCATGGTAACAGTGTTCAGGAATTTGATCTGTTTTAATGGATGTTATGGAAATCTGAGCTGTTTCCCCCCAAAAAGCACAGGGATGGGACAGGGAGAAAGAAGACCTGAGCCCATCACACTGCAACGTAACAGCAGGGCTGACGCTCATCTCACCTTCTGCTTTTTCATGTGCAGCAGATAACTGCAAAACTGGCATTTGCCAAAAGAATTTGTTAGCATGCCTGAATATTTGCACCGCTGGTTCCCCCCCCCATTGTGCTCCTGTCAGGAGAGGTACAAACAGGTTTACACCTGCTGTATAGCTTCAGGTTGAAGGAATACACGCGCAAATTTGGCAGGTAGAAATTGCACTCTTTAAATTAGACTCCACTTCTTGAAATTGGAGCTCTCTGCTTTCCCTGCCTGCTGTTCTATTTTTCACTTTCTTTTTGCAACGCCCATATTAAAATGAAAATTTATTTTTTTTTTTAATCTTTTTCGTTCATTTTCATGGTGGAGCTGTAACCGAATCCAAAATCACGCTTCTGGGAATCCAGCACCAATGTGGTATGAAGGTGTTAAAGGTGTGCACAGTTTTTTCTCTTGCTCCCCTGAATTTTACTTTCTCAGTACTTTTTATGAAGTGGGTTTGGGCTTGACACAACTGGCACATTTTGGGATGTAATGACTTATTCTTCTGGTTTATTTGGGAGGTGTTTAACCATTTGCTCACCTTTCTCAAGCTGTAGGTTGACTTTTAACTGAAAAATCTGACTTTGAAACAAAAAGTCCTGAAAATTTTTTGATTCAGTTAAATGCAGTGCTTTATTTCCCTATTTTTTTCCAACTGTTTTGCTTGGCTTAAACCACTCATCAGATTTTTTTTTCCAATCTAGTGAAAAGTTTTGGCATTCTGAAATGGCATCTTTTGCAGGACTAAGTGTTAACTGAATGTTTTGCCCTCGTAGTGTTTACTGCACTGAATTTTTCACATCAATGCAGACCATGGACAACCTTAGCTAGCCCTATGAATTACAGTAGTGATTTTCCAGTCCTCATCAATATGCAGACCATTCAAAACTTTCCAGAGGAAATGTGGATCCCTGGATAGCAAATTTCAGGCTGCTAACAGCTAAATAGATTTTCTCATGTCTCTGTGGACTCCTTGAAGTCCCCAGGCCCCCAGAAGTTCATGGAACACAGCTAGAAACTACTTCAGGTTCGCTCCCACTTGCTCCCATAACGTAGTAGTTTAGCAAATATGCGCTGCCCCACTGGTGCTTCTTCAGTGGAGGTAGTCTCAGCCAGAAATAAAGGCAGGGTCTATATTTTTCTTCTGCATGTATGTTCAAAACATGAGTTTCTGTGAGTTTCCAACATAAGACCTATATCTGCATGGTAAGTAGAGTCACTTTCACTTGCAAATGAGGTTGGATCTGCTAAAAAATCTGCTAATTTGCAATAAAAATAGCATCCATCTTTGCTCTGCAAATATAGCCTATTTGAAAACTGTCCCATTTTCAGAACTGTAGCAGCTTGTAGGATGGGAGAAAGGGGAAGGAGGAAATACCTTGCATTTGAAGTCACTTCATATTTCTCCAGGACTATTTCACACACCTTTAGTCATTATGTTGTGTTTTGCATTGTCACATTAATTTTCACAGCAACAGACTGATATAAACACTGTGACTGCACTGCAGAAGCAAGGGAGGCTGGATTGATTGGGAGGAAGAAAGATTTGTTCAGACATAAATATCTCCTGCCATATTGAGGGGAGTTAAAAAAAAAAAAAAAGCCCGCCAAAAAATTTTTTTTTTTTGGGAACTTTTTTTTTTTTTTTTTTTTTTTTTTTTTTTTTTTTTTTTTTCTTTTTATTGTGTGCTTCAGTGTGAGAGACCAAGAACAAGGGGGAAGCAAGTGGCTATTTAATGACTCTGGGATGCTGAATGCAGCTGCTCTTTCAGGTGGGTGAAACTGCAAGTAATGGAAGACAAGGAAGGTGAACGTGTATGCAGAAGATGGTGTTAAATAAGGAGGCCTGGTCTTGTTGGGGAAACTGCTGACTTTCTTGCAGGTTAAATGTTTGAAGGAACTGCAGAGTCAGGATCCAAGAAAATGAGGGCATACACCAAAAAATAAGCACCTCAGCACACAAACAGGTGAAAATACCAGGTGCTGAGAGGAAAGCCAGTGCAATGCTTACTATCCCAATCTTCCTGCACCCAGTGTAGGATGCAGAGACTGCATAGAGATGAGCAGGTGGTGTTGGACCTATAGAGCAATGTCTGCCTGGCCACCACTTTTATCCCCTGTGTATTGGGTTGCAATATGCATGTCTCTAGGGCTCCAGACTTTCAGAAACCTCCCTTAAAGGCAGGATAAGATGGATTTCTTGCTATGTAGCTTCCTATCTCACCTGTTGGTGATGTTTCCCATGAGAAACTCGGTGTTCTGGGGACTAGGAAATGTGTGGCATCAATCTAGGATTTCAGGGTAGCGCAGAAAGTGTCAGTACTATCTTCTAGGGTCACATTTGTAGGGCTAAGACCTTTCCTGTTCTAGTACCCACATCTGCCTGGCTTGGCAATGCTGCTTTTGGCCTGTTGTGGCCAGTGTGATGATACTCAATGGAGGCTGGACATGTTCCCTGTGCTCCCATGGCTTTTCCTTTAAGGGAGGGGCTGAGAGCTGCCTCAGTTTTGGACCTGATGATTTGAGTTCTCTGTTGGCACTCGTCACCCTTTGACTATTTTGGGCTACAGCTTGTGTACTGGTGCAAGAAAATAAGTCCACCGTTAAAGAGGTGTGAGGAAAATCTCAGTATCTGAGCAGAGGTTTTGCCAATAGGGATGGGGGGTTGCAGCTCCGAATGCCTTATTCTTCCTACTTCTGTGCTAAGGCCAGCTGTGATGGGTCCCGCCATGCTTCACACAGTGTCTGAGCCTTGAACTGAGGTTTCCACTTGGTACATCCAAGTTTCTGACACCAAAAACCTTGGGTGGAAACTTGCTTATGTCTGGATGGTCTGCAGCAGGCAAAGCTCTTAAAAGAAGAACAGCTAATTACATATTCATAATGGCACATAAAGTACTTGAGACAAGGCCTTAATTTCTACTGCAGTGGATCTGAAAATTCACCTCTGGCCATGCTCAGCAACATCTGTCCCCAGTCTCTGAAGAGCATGGCTCAAGAGGAGCTTTCTGGCCCTTTTCCTCTGAGAAAGAACCACTAATTTCTTCAGTTTGAGCACATTATATTTTTTAACAAAAGAGCATGATACAGCTCTATATAGTAGTTGGAAGCAACGTGATTTGTGTCATGAATACTAATGTGCGTTTGACAGTATCCTATAAATTCAACACATTTTGAAGAGCGTTAACAAGAGTTGTAGGAGCCATGCTTAAATTCTTCCCCTACTTGTTTTCAATTAAAAGAAAAGGAAGCTAGTGAGAGTCTGTATTTGTATCCAAAACAAATATGGCTTGGGTCACGGCAAGGCTTCTGCATGCCGTGCTAGACCTGGGTCTACAGCACATTCATTGATTTTTGTCTCCATGAATCACTCTAAAGCTATAGGCAACAAAAGCTGAAGCTATGTAGATGTGATTTCTAGTTCATTTGTTGTTCATTAGAAAGATTTTCTCTCTCTTATTTGTGGCACCCCTGCTGCTGCGTGTTCATTAGGAGAATGGAATGTATTCCAAATATTTCCTAGCTCTGGCAGGGCAGATGGTGGAAAGTAATTTTCCAAACTCTTCTGGAAAAGGGGGGAAAAAATGCACTCAAATAACCCCAAGCCACCCCCTGCCCACCAGAAGAATTCGGTATTTCTGAGTGCAGACATATTGTACATTTTCTGTCTCTTTGGTTGTACAGTGCTGTGTGTCGGAGTGGTGGGAAGTGTGTATGAATGGGAATGTATCACATTACATGTGGGATGTTAGCAAGGCTGGGATTTTTTTCACAGGAAACTGCATTTGCAAAGAGCACACAGCAACATACAGTACCCTAAAAGATGTGTGTGAGGGAGTGAGCAAGATTAATTTCCCTAAATCTTCTGGGCAACCTATTATCTAAGGTAATGCCAGGGAGGGAAGACAGAGCTTGGGCCATGCTCCAGTTTCTCCGTCCAGCCCTGCGCAAAGGCATGAGGCAAAATGGAAGCTCCTCAGACACGCCGTCCCCATCCCCTGCCCTTCACCAGCATGGGCAGAAGGGTGTCCAAGTGCTCAGACAATGGTGGAGGAAGCGGCTCTGGCTGTGTTTCCCTTATGCTCCCTGGGGAGTCAGGGGAGCACACAAGCCAGGGCCAGATTTAGCTCTTGGATCCACATGAAACATCTCCGCGCCGACTGCTCCCTTCCTTCATGCTCAGCCTCTTGTCATGGGAATGGAAGTCGCGCGCGCACACACATACAAGAGGAACAGAAAAGCCAAGTCAACATGCAGCAGGCAGAGCTGGGAACACAATGCAGGGGAAACAAAGAGTGGGGCTGTATTTGCTGCCTTCCCAGTGGCATTCACTTCTCGTGCTTGGAGCTGGTTTCCTCTTTTCATGAGCCTCTTGACCTGCAGATCCCTCTTGTCGGCAGACAGACCCCAAAGCCCCACGGCTGGATCCTTATGCCTCTTCAGATCAAATGAGCAAAACACTTTGGATACAGAGCCTGAACTCTGTGTTTGCATCCAGGCTTTAAGCTCCTTGGCACTGGCGCCCGGCGCTCCTATTTGTTTTCCAGCTCCTGAGGACAGCAATGGTGCTCTCTAAGTTGATGCAAACAAACCAAGAGAGGCTTGAGGCAGTGCGGCAGAGCTTACCCGAGCGCTGGCATCCCCGGGACTGTGCCGGGCTCTGGCCCGTGGAAGGTGCCTCCAGTGCTGCTGATTTAGGCTGTCAGCTCAGGCCAGCACCCCCAAAATCTCACACAGAGAAACCTGGTAGAACAAGGAACTTCCTCAAAAGAAGGGCTTCAGTTGCCCTGTCTGGACCACTGAGACACCCAGCTTTGGAGGGAGGCACTTTGACAGCGGCTGTAAAAACCCATCAGATTGTCAAAGCCTGCCATTAGTGATGGATCGTCAAGCCTCCTCTTCCTCTAGGTCCTCTTGCGTTGCAGATTGCGTGGGTGTGGGTGTAGGTGCTGGGGCCTCTCACTTGATTCATTTCTGCAGCTGGGCCTTCGAGTACGTGTGAACAGCAGATGTACGAACAAGCAGTTCCCAAGCAGACATTTGAAAAGGCACCAAGCAGGGGTGCACCCGTCACGCAGGAGGCAGGAGACCCCTCTGAGCCTGCATTCAGCTTTCAAGCAACTCTATCCCGTGGCATCCAACCTTTCTGTAGGCTCAGGTAAGCATCGGTACAGTGGTGCTGTGCACATTGTGCAACAGCTTTGCGGAAGCAGGGTTGTGAAACGGATGCTTCCTGTAGCCACCGTGACCTTAAAACTCATTGCTCGGTCACCCAGCAGAAGAAATCGGGAGAATTCCTTCCGAACAGCCGAGTGCCGGTGCTGGAATGCTGGCTGTGTCACTGCCCTTCGGGAGCTGGGTTTTTCTCTTTGGCTAGCCGGAGCTGCTGCCAGCCAGGACTGTCTTGCCACACCATGTCAGCTGAGATTCAGGAATTTGTCTAAGCTACATCTAATACCTAAACATACGGTTTTCACAGAGTATTAAACTCCTCTCCATCAGCTATGGCGGGTAACCTTCAGAGATGAGCAGTGGCTATAATTGATTCATCAAGACTCCTGTTAATTTTTTTTTGCTCAATTGTAGCAATATATTTGGTTCCCAATTATTACACTCTGGAGTCAAGCTTCCTTTAGGTAATTTACAGTGTAGCTTACACATGTGTAAAAAAATTTATCGCAATCATGTTTTTAATTACAATGCATACGATAATATCAAAAGGAGAGGGGGGGAGGAAAGGAGGGAACCCAGACTAAGTTTTTAATTGTTTTAATAGTGAGATTTGGTTCAGTGAGAACAGGGCATATTGGTTTCCTTGGAAACACTGGCGATGTATTAGCTGTATAAAATCTAGCATAAAAGATTTGCGGAAGTGAAGCCTTCAGGTTTTAACTGATATTATAACTGTTTTCATTTGGAAAATCAGATTCACACATGGCCCCTGGAGTCCCAAAAAGGTGTCTTTTTTTGTCTTTTCTCTTAAGACTTAGAATTAATAATTTCACAGATTTGGAATCGTTAGAAATCTAAAACTGCAATAACAACAACAACAAAAAAAAAAAAACCCTTCAACAATTCAATATCCCTGATTCATACGATTTAATTAGATATGCCTGTAAGTTCTCTTTGTGCCAAACAGTACCAGGCTCAGGCAAGACTCCATGCGATTTGAGAAAGAAGTACAAAAATTTGACTTTTTAAACATTCCAATATAACTAGAGATTATTGGTAACGGAGCAGTAGGTAATGTTTTATATATATCCCATGTTCAGTTATTTTATTGACCACAACACTGATACATGGATATACAATATGAAATGTACTCTAGCCAGCTTGAACTTCACAGAATTGCTGTAGATGCTGCTAATGATCTGACCTCTGTGGTGGGTTGACCCCGGCTGGATGCCCAGTGCCCACCAAAGCTGCTCTGTCACTCCCCTCCTCAGCTGGACGGGGGGAGAGAAAATGTAACAAAAGGGTCGTGGGTCGAGATAAAGACAGGGAGATCGCTCACCCATTACTGTCACAGGCAAAACAGATTCAACTTGGGGAAAATTAATTTAATTTATTGCCAATGAAATCAGAGGAAGATAATGAGAAATAAAACCAAATCCTAAAACACCTTCCCCCTACCCCCTCCCTTCTTCCTGGGCTCAACTTCACTCCCAATTTTCTCTGCCTCCTTTCCCCAAGTGACGCAAGGGGACGANTTGTCATGCATGGTTTTTTCCCCCCTTCTTAACTGTGTTATCCCAGAGACGCTACCACCGTCACTGATGGGCTTGGCCTTGGCCAGCAGCAGGTCCGTCTTGGAGCCGGCTGGCATTGGCTCTATTTGGCATGGGGGAAGCTTCTAGCAGCTGTGGCTACAGCCACCCTTGTAGCGCCCCCTGCTACCAAACCCTTGCCACACAAAGCCAATACATGAAGTCTTCAATGCCTCTGTTTTTTCTGATGTGTGCCTTAGGAAACAGAGTACCCCTCAGAGAGCCTTGTCCCCAGAGACAGCGCGTCGGGCTTGGGGCTCAGCACCCCAAGGCACCACAAGAGGTCAAACGTACATTTTAAGGTTGTTCTCATCTGAAGTTAAAATATTTTCTTTTCATTCTCTTTGAAATTCAGGCTCTCAAATTATCAATTTTGTCTCTTTCCTGTTAGAAAATAAAGCCTTGTGAGGGAGGATTCAGCTCAAGTGGGATTGAAACAACCGATTTTAATATCTGTGATTCACCTTTGAGCCCAAACTGTGATGATATAGTGCATCTGGGGATCAAATACTGCAGAAACTCTAGCCTTTAAACAAAAGAGGGAAAAAAAGACTGCAGATAAAGTGCCAGATGTAGGATTTTGGACTATCAGAGAAGAGAATGGACAGCTTGGTTTTAGCATGGAAGACTAATCACTCAGCTGAAATCATTTCAGCAGCTGAGTAAATAGACTTACGGAAAAGGCATTTATGGGAGCATTTGTGTTCCAGGATCCTCCCTCTTTCCTAGTTCTCCCGTTTGTTTCTTTTTCTGTCTCTTTGGTGTTGAAGCTCCCCAGTTAACCGGTTTTTTAGGTTGTGATGAGGATGTCAAATGTGCAGCTAGGCAGTCCACATGGCCCCTCAACTACACTGCAGCCACGCAGGCTGAGCGGAGGGAGTGCAAGTTCAACAGCCTCTCCATGAACAAGGGGCCTCTCTGGTCAGCCGCATGCTTGGCTCGCTGCCACCCAAAGTCGCGGCCACCAGAGCACAAGCTCAGCCCTGTATCACGCCTCCACACCCCCACGACTTTTCCTTCTGCTCCGCTGTAATTCCCATCCGCAGCACCAGAACGTTCCACACAACGTTCCTGCTCGGTGTTTTCCAAGGTGTCGCGTAGAGGCACTCCGAGGGTACGAAGTGACCGACGTCTTAAAGCAAAACAGAGTTCGAGGGCACGGGCCCGGCAGCGCGGCGGCCTCTGCGGGCCCTGCCGCGGTCTCTGCGTGCAGACCGGGCCCGGCACCAGGCCCCTGCACAGGGAACGTGCGACGCCACGGCTCCTGAGCGGCGGGGCGGGAGCGGCGGTGCTGCAGGGGGCCCGTGACACGCACCCCACGCACACAAAGCGCTTAACTCGCCCCCTCCTCCCCAGCTCCGGGCGATCGTGACAGTCCCACGCCCGCCCCGGCCTTGGCCCTTTAAGGCGGCGGCGCGGGAAGGCGCGAGTTGTGCCTTTGTCATGGCACCGGGTCACGGCGCGGTCACGGCCCCGCCCCACGTGGAGCCGGAGCCCACGCGGCCGGGCGCGCCCCGCCTCCCTCCGCTGACTGGCTGCCCTGCGCCCGGCGGACGCGTTCCCCCACTTCTGATTGGCTGAGCGCGCGCGTCGTTTACATGCGGGGGGCGGNGGGGCTGGGGCTGCCCGGGCGGCGCGGGGCGCCCGCGGTTCCGTGGGGACGGTCGGGGATCGCTTTGTG
Organism: Burhinus bistriatus; assembly: GCA_013397275.1. Lineage (NCBI taxonomy): Eukaryota > Metazoa > Chordata > Aves > Charadriiformes > Burhinidae > Burhinus > Burhinus bistriatus. The sequence continues at coordinate 203,485 of VYXH01010601.1, forward strand.
TTTATGCATTTAAAACTCCTTCCTGAGCGCCGTTTTAGTCTGCGTGTGCCAGCTTGCTTTTCCTGGCACGAGACAATGAGACGTTTTCAGCTGGGGAGCTGTGAATTCGGGGGGTGATTGTTTGGTTAGTGACGTGATCCGTTTCCTAGCAATGTCTGCAGTAAGGTGTCGGGGTACGGAGGAGTCTTCCCAGGGACATCAGCCAGACTCGCCTTAGGCCCCAGATGAGACAGAGTGGGTTGGAGTAACATTCTGGTGGCTCCGGTAAAAATCTTCACTACAAACAAATACTCGTTGCCTTTTTAGCCCTCCTGGTTGGGAAGAAAAGCTAAAGGGGATCCAAGGCAGCACTGTGCAGCAATGGGAGAAAGCACTTGGGAGGTAGCTGAGCCACCCCGGGTGGTGACAGCACCAGGGTCACGGTGGAGGGAGCGCAGGGGCTGAGGAGGGGCTCCCAGCGAGGGAAGAGAGGGCAGGGCAGGGGATGTTGGAGCCTTTTGGGTGGAATATTGTTTGAGGTAGGTTATTAACTCATAGCAAAAGGGATGAAGTCTCAGAAGGAAAACGCTGCTGCCGTTCCAAACAAGGGTGAGGGCTTGTCTACCAAAGACTTAATTCACAGGATCTGGTACATTTTAAATCACACCTGGGATGTAGCTGTACTGGCTTTCGAAGACAAACAAGCCCTGAGCTAAAACTGGCGAGCATCCGCGTCCCTGCCTGGCATTGTTCTCCTCTGTTGCGGCAGAGATCGTGTTCTAACTGTCAGGGAGAAAACTCAAGTTTCTGGTACCAAACAGCTTAAAAAAAAAAAAAA
>VYXH01010601.1:209557-256195 GCA_013397275.1 Burhinus bistriatus
CTTGGCTTGCCCCGGTGTAAATCGCCTTCCTCTCCTTACTGGGGGTGGGGGGATCCCTGCGGTCCCGACACCCGGATAGGGCTTATATTTGGGAAGCTGTCCCCCCCGGCGTCCAGCCCCTGGGGGCTTTTTGTTACGAAGGGCTATTTGCCTTTTTTTATTAATGTTTTTCAGCCCTCACAGCGTAGCAGTGAGTTCAGTGCCTGACCTAAATATCCACTGCTTTTCTGTTTGCTCTTTCCCTCTTGGAAGTGAAGTGCATGGAGGTGAGAGAGAAAGGGTCTTACTGCGGAGGAAAGAGAACTGAGTTGGTTTCTCTGACAATTCAAAGCGAATGGTATTTTCTGTAAAGGGAAGATTCTCGAGGCATCCCAGCTTGCACGGGTTGTCAGGATCGTACCCCGCTTAACGCTTCATTCTGTGCTGTGAAATCTAAACCCTGCATAGAGTAATGCAAAATGGCCCAAAATGAAAACTTGGGAAAGAGTCTTGATTTTGCATATATTCCTGGCACTGAGGTGGGGCAGGCTCGCACTCCGAGCATGCAGGGGAAAGTCAGCTGTGCTGTGCCTGTTTCTGCTAGCACAGGATTTGCCCTGTTACCTCCAGCGGGGTTGCAGAGCGGTATTTTAGAGCCAGCATCTGTCCCTTGGTATTTTGGATGGCTTTTGTCCGGTGTCGTCTGCCTTCGCCTTCTCCAGTTTCACCGCTGTTTAATTCAGGTGTCTGAGTCCTGGAGAAGGTCTGTAGGCATTTGTACACCAAGTACTAAAATGTATTCGTTCTGAATTTTAGCATAAACCATACCCTTTGTCCTGTATGCACATTTAATCTTGATTTAATCTCATTCGTGTTCAGACAAAACTAAGCTGGATTTGCCTGATTTTATTAACACTACCAGTACTGAATAGACCATTATTCTTTCCTGACTTTAACAGGCTGGGCTAGATGTGCATACCAATAGCAGTGTATAAATAATGAAGATAGAGTTCTTTTTTGTGTCAGCCAGTTGCTGAACATAGACTACGTCCCACAGAACTGCAAGGATGAGAGACTTTACTTTGTGTCTGATCAAGGCTCATGGTTATGATAAAAGTTGTGAATTAAAATGTGTAATGTCTTTTGAAGAAAAAGCTTCTCTTCCAGCCTAACTCTTGGCATGAGGGTTTGTTGGAACAACTCGGGCTTTTGATTTAATTCCTTGACTTTCTAGAAATAGCATATTTTGTAATTTTTTCAGCATATGAAAGGCAGGTGCCAGTTATGGGTGGGGGGATGTGAGAGGCTGGGGACAGGGAAGTACACTGGAGGACACCTTGCCTGAAGTTGGACGGGTGTTGCAGGAGCCTCGTGCCTGGTGCCATACAGCTCCCGCGGTCCTTCCCCAGCTTGTGCCCTGCCAGCTCTGCGCCTGTCCCCCTGTGTCAGCCACTCCGCTCTGGGGTCCTGAGACTCAGGTGCTGGGTTCCCATTAGCTCCGCGGAGCCTTGGATCAAGCTCCCTTAATACTGGCCTTCCTTATTTCATTTTCAGCTAGGTTTATCGCCAATGTTATTTATTTCCCACCGATGGCAGGCAGCGTTAGCTCACCTCTGTGCTACAGGGGGGCTTTGGTTGCACTGCGGGGGCTGTTACCTGATCGCTTCCTCCACCTGCGTTCATTGGAAGGGGCGGAGTTGAGCCTCCCTGAGACAAATTCTTTATACAGCTTTTTCCCCTTCCAGTTGCTTGATTTTATTTATCTTTCTAATATGACTTTGAGGGAACCTCAGAGCAGCTACCACCAGATGCTATTTAATTTTCTGGCCAAAAGCTACCGTGCAGGAATGCTTCAGGAAAATGGCATGACTGTAAACTCTTTTAATTTAACCCTCTAATTAGGTTCACTGTACAACTGATTGCCAAAAACATTTATTTGCGGGCTATATTCCGTATGACAGGCTGCAGCGCTGTGGTGGAGGAAGCAGCTGGTTTCTGTGTGTGGCGCTCCCAGATTAGGATTATAAAAGGGCTTTTTGGGGCCCGGGGCACGGAGTCTCTCCCGCCGCCGCTGGGGCTGTAGTGCCAATATGCCAGGCAGCGTTAAGCACCAGACATCTGCGGCAGTGGTCTCTAATCGCTTCAGCTGGGTGAAAGAGGTCAGGTGTGATTGCTGTGGCGGAAGAGTCTGTAAATAACTAATTATTTGGTGCAGGGAGCGGAGTGAGGCTGCGTGCCTGCCTCCTTGCTGGCTTCCCCGCTCACTTGCCTGGGGCAGCTCGGCTCCTGCCGCCAGCTGGGTCGGTGCCAACCACCGGTGCCTGCTGCCCGCTCCAGCCAGCACCGCGGCCCCCACGGCACAGGGGCCTCACGCCTGTGCCAGGGCTGCTCTGCAGCCCGCGGGGACTTGTCCCAAAGGCTTTGGGTGCCAAGGATGGGGATCCTGCCTCTGCCACGCACCCGGGTGTCCCTGTGACAGGGTGACTTTGGGTGCAAGGCGTGAGGGCAGGTCTCTCTCTGGGCTGGGTGGCTCTTGGCAGAGCCTTTGCATGTGCAGTAACACTAGCCGAAGTGTTCGGGATTTTAAGAGGTGTCATTACATCTCCGGGAGGAGCTGAGGCTGTTCCTGCAGCTGGCATCAGTGCCCGTGTCAGAGTGGCATGCCCGGCCGGTGGCAGGCTGGGGCAAGCGAACCGTGAGAGCGGGTTTCTGTCCAAGCGAGGACTTCTAGGTTTTCACATTCTTTGGTTTAATAACAAACCAAACGCAGATGGCTCAACCAGGGACCACGTCTCCTTTCCACTTCAGACTACTTTTTTGGCAAATATGTTTCTTTCCTGACACTGTGTCAGTGGCAGTTGCGGCTTCTTCCAGGGCAGAGTAGATAATAGCCATGTACTTCTTTATTCCCCTCCCCACCCCCCCCCAAGTTTTCCTCCAGGAGGTACGGATGTGGAGAGAAGCGAGAGCTGCTACCAGTGTTTCAGCAAGCTAGAGAGCATTTGCACAGAGTGTATTCAGTTTATGGCATCTCCATTTGACTTGGCCAAGCCAGGGAGGTGCCCATGTCTGGCTCTGGACGTGTCTCCATGACAAGCGCTGCTTTTTGCCGTGATCAGCGTCCCAAGGTACGACCCAGGAGGAGCAGAGCACGGCTGGCTTTTGCTTACGGTGGCCCGAGGACTGTCTGTGTGCTCCCTTGGCCATCCCTGGGGACCCTTGCAGTCTACGATCCCAGCTCTGTGGGTCGCACCTCTCCTACCGAGGGCAGCAGGGAAAGTCCTCGTTCCCTGAGCCTGGAGAGCACAGGGGTCTTAAAATTACAGTTTTATTTTGTGCCCTCAGGGAACGATTTTAATCTTAGTGTTTGATAATCAGTGTTGAATGGGAGAATGAAAAGACACAGAGGAGGAAATGGGAGGAAAATAGTCAAACTTTGTTTTTTTTCCTCTGGGTGAACACCTGGATTGCATTGTGCTGCACAGCGGGACCAGTACACGCGCGGCCCCAGAGGTGATCCTGTATAATCAGAAGTGATCATATATAATGCAAAATGGAGACAAGACGTGGCTAATTCTTCCTTTTCAGTCCATATCAGGGTACATTCAGAGGAGGATGTTTGACCTTCTGCCATGAAGGCATTCTCTGCCCCCTGAATAAGCCTTTGGTTTGCCTTCATTTTATTTAGTAGTACATTTTCAGGTCCTGGTTGTGAGAGGTCTGCCACTGAAGGGTGTGTGGGAAACAGCCACCATATTCCTTTCCTTAAAGCCAGGAATTCCCAAGGTGGGGTCTGGGATCACCTCTAAATTTTCAGGACGTTGAATTAGCTGAACTGTGGTTGTTTCCTTTGCAGGTGGAGAGAAGAGTACCTACAAATACACGTTATTACTTACTTTTATTGGCTGTTGCTCACCAAATATACTAGTATTTTTGGATTTCCCAGGCTGAGAGTTGGTGGCTGGATAAATCCAGTTTTAGAATGAATTTGTAAACCTAAATTACAAATGGATGGACGTGAGGAGACCTTTCCAAGGGAAAAACCAAAATACACAGTGTTGCTAATGGACAGTAATTACAATCCAACTTCTTTCCTGAGTAACTCATTGTACAGTCATGTCTGTTGGGCTTGTTTCAGGTAATAGCAACCGTCAGAATTTGGTAACCCTAATTAGCTAAAAACGGTCATTTATTTGCAATGGTGTTTCATATAAAAACCGACTACCAGTTTGCTTCCTGAAAGGACGTCCCATGCGTGCTGTGTGGTTTCTCTTACCAGGTCCCTCAAGTTCTCCAGTACATGATACAGCTGTTGTTGGCGTGCTTCATCAAAGTAATAAAGCCTGGCTGGAAAGCATGCAAGGAGAGAGGTACAAGGGCCGCTTTGCTGCAATTAAGTGGAAACTTGGTTCACACCATTAGCACGGTCACAGACGTCCATAAAGCAAAGAAATCATTAATGTCAACGGGGATGTTTTACACATTGTTCTTCCCATCTGTGTGGCTAAATTGACAAGTGGTTATTTTATAATTACTTTGAGTGGCAGAAGGTAGGTCACTTGGGCAGATCCCAGGTGAGGAAACACATCAGAGACCTGCTCTGGCTGCGACGAGCACAGCCGAGTCCGGCCTCAGAGAGGAGGAGGGAGGATTTTGGCACAAGTCTCCCCTCTGTGAGAGCAGGATCTGACCCATCATCTCTGTCTGTCAGAGCTGATGGTGTGGGCTGCTGCATTGCTGCTTCCTTGCTGCACTGAGCGTAATGGTGGTCTTGGAGGTCCTTGAGGAGCGATGCGTGAGCGCAGGGTGCAGTGGAGTGGTGTAACAGCAGAACCGGCGTTAAGCACAGTGCTGCCATGGCAGAAATAGCAACCTGAGCTGTTAGCACTTCAGTGCCCGCAGGATGTGGCCGTATACGTCTACACCTCTGAGAGCTGACAAGTTTTCAGTACTTGAAAAAGTATCGGGGTGCTGTCTGGGTGTGTATACAGGCATAAACACATTTGTGACCGTTAATTGATTTAGTAATACAAGAAAGTAGTTCAGAATGAACTGGTTAATGAAGTAGTTGGTAACCAGGGAAAGGAGTTGTGGAGTTTGGGGGTTTTGGTGGTTGGTTTGTTTGTTTGGTTTGTTTGTTGTGTGTTGTGTTTTTTTTTTTTTTTAAAAAAAAAAAAACAAAACCAAAAAACAAACAAAAAACAACAAACCAACAGATAAATTTCAATTGTAGGAGTTTATCATCCAAATCAGGACTTGGGGAGCTATTGAGAGTAAAGAGAGCTTTGATGATTTGGCAAGGAATACAGCTTCTAAAGCAGCACTTTGATCTGCGTTTTAAATGCTTCTTTGTAATGACAGTTTCACAATTTCTTTTCTCGTTTTAAGTCAGTTTTGCAGAGGTATATTTTGAGAGAAAATAGTAACAGCATACATTATTCTTGCTGGCTTCGGAGCCAGCTAGAACTTGTAGTATCTTTTGCCTACTATGGTAATTTTATGATTATACCAAAAAGGAAATTAGTAGAGATGTTAAGTATTATCAAAGCTTTGCAAATCTTTTGAAATATCTCCAGTGTGAAACCTAAACTTGCATTAGCGTTTTTGCTGTGGTGTGTTATACAGTATTTATCTAAGTATTCACCTAATATTGCAGGTTCCTGATTTAGCTTTTTTTTTTCCTTCTAAAGGACATGTTACGGTTTAGCACATGCATCCTTTTAGTTTGGTGTTGCGGCTGAAGACTTTGATTCTAGTGACTCCAGCTTTTTTAAAGACAACCTGGCGCTACTGTAGTGGTGCTATTGGGAACGTTTTTTTTCCCCTTCTATCTACAGCACAGCTAAATTCTCGTTGGAGGGAGAAGGTTGTCACCTATGTGTTCTCGTACAAGAGAGCTTGTTGCATTAATTTATGAAGTATGGGTAGAGTAGGAGAGAGGGTAGGAATTGGGAATGTTTATTAAGGTTTTCGTTTAAATCTTGCATCGCATCTTTCCTTCTTGCAGCCAGTTTGGGTTTGAGTTTGTACCTCTCTTGGGAAATCGGCAGCCTTAAGGGTGAGGGACAAATAAGCAAGTGTTCCCAAATTGATTCAGAGCTGTGGGGTAGCTCTTCAGGTGCTGTTTTTGACCTCTGCTGAGCTGTGACTGAGCTGTACCAGGCTGGCAGCTCTCTGCTTGTGGACCAGGTTCAGCTGGTGTGTAGAAGAGGGCACACGTTTCATTTGCAAGCTAAATTGGCCCGTGAAGTTGGGTCTTTAGTGACGTGTAAAGGGTAGCATCACTGGAGGGCCTTAGACAAATAGCATCCTCTTCCAAGATGTCAGTGACTTTGTTCGGTTGGACTTTGTCCTTGTTATTCTGTGTCTGTGGTACAGGATGCTTATTTGGAGCATGTGAGGCTGCGTGGCCATGAGCCGTCACACTTGGAGGTGCTACAACCAATGCACCGATGCATATTGCAGGCTCAGGTTGGGACCAAGTCCCCCATCACCTTTAGATTTTTTTTTTTTTTTAATTTAACACTATTTTTTTCACTGCATAGAGCAAGATAACATCACTATAGCTGTAATTGATACAGTATCTCCTTTTTTCTCCAGGTATTCAGGCTTCCAATTTCTTGTTGATACAAGACTAAGTTTATGCTCCATCTAGAAGAGGGTGTGTTTTCTTCTGTGTGTGGTGTTTGTTAGTGCTGTCCCAGGCGGTGGCGTTATGTGCAGATACCTGGCGCATCTTTTGAAACTTGCCTCACAAGTTGTTGGTGTTGGTGGATGTCCACAGTGCTTTCAGATGGTTCTCACGTTGGTGTTCGGTGTATTGCACATATCTTTAATAAAATGCCTCAGACTGGCTAATTTTTCATTTGCAGCATACATTCAAAAGTGCGCGTTTAGAAAGGCAGGTGCTTTTGCACATGGCAGTTCTCTGCTCTGTCCACGAGACCCTGCTCATGCCTGCAGTGCGGAGGAACTGTGCCTGTGATGGTTTGCTGGTGTGAGGTGTGTGCACTCCAGCAGGTGCAATAGGATTTCCCACGTTTGCAAACCTGGCCCAAGCAACCCAGCAAAACAGAATTTAGCCTTGCAGAATGGAAGTTCATTAGCCCCCAGGCTTGGAGCATGCCAAGAATGAAACGAGGTACTTGCACAAAAATCAATAGTACTTTTAAAGAATATATGCTGGACATGGTTTAGGGATTTTTTTTTTTCTCTCTCTTCAGTCCAGTATGTTAAGTAGCTGGTTTGTTACTCTAACCCCCTACAAATGTTTGTCAGTAATAATTCTGTAAAACTATGAATCAACTCTGCATGACTTTGTGCAAATAGACTGAGTAATTTCTTTGTTCTCTTCTTCTTACTTTGTAATTGGAGTCTGTAAAAGCCCAAAGGTTTGGTCTTGTGGAAAGCATGATTCATTTATTGGTGTCTGTGCCGACTAGTTATCTTTCAGTAATTCCAGAGTGCTGCTACAAGCCAAGAGTGATTCATACATGGCTAAGTGCACAAACAAATGGGGTCATGGCCATCTGCAGAAACTTTTCTAATCTATTTATGGTATCGGAGAAAGAAGTGGGTGTATTAAGGATGATGGAATAGGTGTCAATTACATTAGTGAATATAACCGGTTAAGTAACACTAACCATTACTCAAAACCACATCTGCTCATTGCTAAAGATCATGGCAGTAGGTCCTACTTAAATGTTAACATAGGTCTGATACGAGAGATGGATTGAGTGTCTAGCTTGCCTCCTAAGGAGCTCACCATCGTAACTGCTATGGTAGTCTCTTCTAAATTCCTTAAAATTTAGACACTAGTTTGCACTGTGAGTATTTGTAGTAGCAAAGTCCAACTCTCTGCTGTTGCAGACCTCAGTCATTATATGCTTTGCATGCCGAATTTGGCCTAATACTTAATTAGCTTGCCGTTGATGATCAGTGGTAGGATTTCTCATTTGCATGTCGGACAGAATGGCAGTGCACCATCTTAGTAGAGACAGTGGTGGTCAGCTGAGTCATTTTACCTTCCAAATGCATCTTCAATGCTTTACAGTCTCAGGCGGAAGACGACCTGCATCTTGCGAGGTAGCTTTCCTCTACCTCCATCTCATTTCACTAATGTGAGAATTAATTTTCCACTTTGTAACTTGCTAACAAAAGCAGCCCTGGCTGCAGCCATGTCAGAATAGCTTTGTTCAGATTTTAGTATTTCACATTTCACTCACTGGTGGAGGCAGAGTTTTCCCCTGCCGTGCTCACTAGTGGTGAAGCCGGGCCCCAGGGGCTGGCACTTGGGTGCCCGAGTTGATCATGAGAAGGAGGGAGTTTGGGACTCGCAATAGAGAATAGCAGGGGCAAGAAGCACTCCTGGGGCGCGGGGATGAGGGAGCTGGCGGGCTCGTCCCAGCCTGCTTACTGCCCGTGCCTGCCTGCTCTTCATCTTGCACACTGCAGCTGGGCTTTGCACCTGAGGTAAGGGTATGCAACAGGATCTTCTGTTTGGAGAGCATGGTGCTTCGGAAACATCCCACGTCTCCAAGATGGATGAGTGTTACTCTGGATGTGAGCTGGAGGCACAGGTGGACCAGCGCCGTGAGGTTTGGAAGCGGCTGTGCCCCATCTCCCCGAGCCTGGGAGACTCATGTGGTCGCTGCTCATTTGCGTTTGATTTCTAAGGGACTTGACTGGAGCACAGAGCTCATGGACTCAAATTTCTGCAGATTGAATTTAAGCATCAGCACTGGCCAAAAATACGGAAGAATTTGGCAACATGTCGTCATTGTCCTGTTACTGACGTTTAGAATGCTGTGACTATTTCTGCTGCACCCTCGCTGCAGGTGCTCTCACGGAGGGAGACGGGCCCTGGCCAGCGTATGGAGTGCAGTGGAGGGGGATGTGACCTGGACTTTTGCCCAAAGGACTGATGAGCGTCTCTTGATGTCTGAACTAGCTTTCCTCTTATGCCCTTGCTTTATTTAAGTCAACAGATTGTGTAAGCCACATGCTAGATTTACCTGCAGGGCAAGTGGGAAGGAAGCAGTGCCGTTTGGATGAATTCCCAAAAGACGTCTAACCGCTGAGCATTAAGACTTAACATTTCCAAGCCTGAGTCTCTACAACTGTCCTGCTGAATCTGCTCACTGCCTCCTCCATCCATGTGCGACGCACCCATGGCTTCGGCTGCTGAGGATGAGTCCCAGGGACGCTGCCTGCTGCAGCAGCTTGCTGGCGGGTCTGCTGCAGGCTGGGCTCTGTGCTGAGTGAGCTTGGAAATTCTCCTCCTTAGTGGTTTCTGTTTAATATTATGATTAATATTGTCATTTCTAATAAAACAAAAAAACCTGCCCTCAAAGTGAAGACTTGCCCCGAGCCTCCGGCACCTTCCCATGCTGTTTCCCACCGTGCTGAGGGTACTGGCCAGCTGTTAGAGCCATGGGGGTGAAATCCATAGCTCAGTAGCCTAAGTGACCCAGGGCTGGACTTGTTCCTGATGCGTGCTCCAGACTTGAAACTAGGATGGGTTTCCTTGTGCTTTTCACAAGTATGGGTGCAGTGAGACCCGGTTCCTTGAGAGTCAGAGAGCATCAATGTCGCCATTGCTGCAAGGGCTCAGCTTTGCTAAGGCAGATGTCTCTGCTGCTTTCCTGGAGGAGCAGGTCCTGCTCTTTCCATGTTTTTTCATTGTTTCCACCATTATTCCACCCTACCAAGGGTGGTCTCTTGGCTTCAATAACTTAGACCAGCATATACAGATTAGGCTCTTTAGGACTGAGCTCTGAAAGTACCTGGGCTTGTTAGGGGCTTCCTTTAGGACGCTTCAGAAACAACATGATTTATGGACATTTGTCACACAATTCAAAGCAAAATTATCTTAATTTGCAATAATTTCCCATATAATAAATAGGAATCTCACTTTTGTTGTTACACTTGTGTTACTCTAATGGGACTTTGCTTGAACTGGAAGATGCACTCTCGAGTTCAGTGTCTTCCTCTCCAGCATGCTCAGACACACACACAAGGTGTGTAACGCTTAATGATACTGATCACTGCTATGTAATGCAGTGAATGTTTTATATTTCTCTAGTGTGACTTATAGCAGTATATACAAATTGCAACTTTTTCAGCTTTTGCTGTGAATGCAGGTGATGGCTGTCGTGTTGACTGATGTGCCAGAGATGGGCCGAGGAATAAGGAAGGGGGGCAGAGATCTCTGGCAGGGGTCCTGCGTGCTCCCAGTCAGGCACAGAGCAAACTATGGGATTACAAATGTATTCTGTCTCGCTGATAGCTTTTAAGCCTCATCATTCTTATGGGTTTTCTTGATAAATACTTCTCAACATTGACTTGCCGTCCAGGCCTGAGTTGTAAGGAACAATAAACATAATGGACAGCCTCAATTTAATAGATTCACTATGAGCTTTTTATTAGTGCAGCTTTTTTGTTTTTCTTTAAAAGGCAAAGATGACTGCGTTTATTTAATTCAAGTTCAGAAAGTAGTTCTTTCAAATCTGAGGGAAGCATGCCTGAGTGGGCTCAGTTCAGCTGATTTGGCTATGCGGCGAGGGAGTGCAGGGTGCTGGCTGGTCTCGACTGGGTTAACAGCTGCCTGCAGATGTTCAGGAATTTCTCTTTTGACTTGACCGCGGGGTTTTGCTGCTCTTCAGACCACAAGTGCACTCCAGTCTCAGCATGTTCATGGGTTTGGAAATGCTTTTCATCCTCTCCTGCTCTTTCTGTTTGCTTGGGAAGGGATCACACTCTATCTTGCAGCCGTGTGTCTTCCTTGGTCACGCTTTCAGAGATTTGCAGACCCACATTAAGCATCTATTAAATTAAGCAAAATGGCCTTTAGAAAGCTACATTTCAAGTGGAAGAAATGCTTTATGTAACATAGAGGTATGTGAAGGGACCTAAATACAAGGTTAAATTGGCTGTTACGAAAATAGGTATAATTGGTTTTTTGCACAGTGATTTTACAGCTTCCGAGTTTAAAGTCCTGATGAAATCCTGCATCCAGTCCATGCGCAGCCAAGGAGGTGGGGGTTGAGGAGCCTGAGTAATGGGGCTGGTTCTAGGAATAGCCTTGCCCTCGTTTGCAAAATCAGACCTACCTGTCATTTGCTGGGGCTCTGCTTTGTGAGAAAGGTGTCCGAGTGGTGGTTTGCCCTGCACTTGCTCTTCGGTCTTTCCCTGCAGCACTCGGCCACCCGGTGCTGGGGCTGGGCTTGAGAAGGGGCATCTCCTACAGCGGTTGTAACTACACGCAGGTGAAAAATGCAGAACTCTTGCAGCCGTTCCCTCCTAACTGTGCACATGTGAAGAACTGCAGCTTCGTTTTCCAGCCTGATCAATGCAGTTAGTTTAAGTCGTTGGGTACTTTAGTAGCTGGAGGCACTCCTGTGGACTTGGCGTGAGAGTGACTGCTTTGCTTCCCTCTCGGGGAAGGCTGGGGAGGGTTTCCCTGTGAACCAAGGCTTCCCCCATCACGCCCGGGGACGGGTGATGCTGTGGGGTTGTCACCCAGCTGCTCTGGGATCAGGAGCCTGAGGAAGTGGAGGATATCACATTTTGACCTTGCATCCTCATATTAATCCAGATAGTCTTTTCCTGTTTCTATATTTAAAGCCTTTCCATTCTTCTGTCTGGAGAGGTAGAGCACTGGCTCTCTTGGGTAAAGACTGACCCATCTTCTTTGGAAAGCTGGTCCCCAGATAGCTTTTCTCCATAGAAAACCCCTCCTGCTCATTGCGGGGGGGGGCGTGGGGTGGGTGGACTAGGTGACCTTTAAAAGTCCCTTCCAACCCAAACCGTTCTGTGCTTCTAGGAAAACAAGGCTCCTCCAAATCTTGTTGGCAGGAACTGGAAGAATAATTTTTTTACTTGGTATATATTCAGCCAATTAGGACTTAGAGCTGGTTTTCCTTCTAGCTTACTAAAGGTCTTGTAAGGGTGAAAACACTCTGTTGCTTTCCTAAGAGTATCTTAGCCAACACATGGGAGAAAAGCCTGGCGCTGTAAGACAGGGCAGAAAAAGCTGAGATAGGATTTGCTGCTTCTTTGAAACTATCCCTTTTTAATTGTCCAAGCAGCATTTCAAAGAAAATCTCTGCTCATCTCTATCTTCTTCCAGCATTATAATTCTATATAATCACTTTTCTGTCTCAAAAAGAATAGGGCGTGATTTATTTTTTTGTTTTTCAGAAGAAGGAAGGGATAAATTCCAGATGTTGCTGGGATACGCTTTTTGCCTCTGCTTAATGTTTAGTGGCTTTCAGTAAATAGGCTGTGAGAGGTGGGGCTGATGTTTTTATTCCGGGACGAATCGTCTACAATACACTCCCCCGTCGGCAGATGGGATTTATCTTGGGTGTGACTTGGGGTAGCTAGGATCTGATCCTGGCTTTCCTACCTTGCTGAAAGGCAGAGAAGGCTGAGGCTGGCCTGAGTCCTTTGGGGTCTTTGCCCTTGGTCCTTCGGGGTATTTGCCCTCCCCTTCCCACCTCGCTGCCGAGCTCCAGCTCCGTGGTTGAGAAGCGCAGCGCGAGGGTCCCCTGCCTGCACAGACCCCGGCGGACGGCACTGTGGGAATGAGCGCTTCTGCTCTGAACTGACTCGATGCATTCTAGGGAGCAGCTCTGATCTGCAGCCAGCCTTGGGTGGGTGGAGGCTGCCCCATCCTGCGAGTCATCCTGGATGGGATGCCTTGTTCAGCGGGACTCTTGGCCATGGTACTGGCAAGCCAGGCATTGTTGGTGCTGTTATTGCAGTCCAGCAAAGAGCATCCATGTGCCCTGCACCACAGTGTGAGGCTGGATCCGGGAGCTGGACGCTGGGGACGGGCAGTCCTCTGCCCTCCTCCCACAGCAAAGACTTGTCTTTTCAGTGCCTGCAATGCTTTTTACCTGCTTTTGGAGCCTTCGTGCAGACTAAACCAAAAATAATTTTCCAGCATGTGTCGCACACAGGCACGGTAGGACAAACACGGCAGCTCCATTCCCTGTTTCGTGTTTTCACCTGTTTAGACTAAGTACATCTTTGTTGTGTTGGCAGCCTATTTGGTTGCACAAACAGTGTAAGACAAAACCACTAACAGGTGTTGGTCCAGCCAGTATAATTACTGGTTCCTTGCTGCTGCTGCTAGTAGGCAGACAGCGTGAGCCACCCTTCACATGGAGTCATCTGGCAGGACTGTGGCTGCAGAAGGGCTCTGGGCACAGATCCACAGGGAATATGCACCGACTGCTCAGCCAGTCCTGTATCTCTTCCCTGCTGCTGATGGCATTTAGAAAAATGGTATGCCATATATGGAGGAAGGGAGGAGGGCCAAGGGTCAAATTTAAAGCACTGACTTTAAGTGCAAATTCTCATTTGCATTTAAAAGTTGGCAAGATGCATGGCTAAACCAAAAGGGCAAATGTGAGCACGTGAGAGCCAGGCGAGCCTAGAGAGGCGAGAAGCAGCGTCCTAAAATCCTGCCTGACTTCAGAGGGTTCAGGCTTGCTTCTCCCACGCACCCCAGGGCATTGCCAAAAGGTCTGGGGTGAGACATTGTGTGGTGAGGTGACGTGCCCTCATGCACACAGGGTGTCATGCCTGGGGTGTGCGCAGCGCCACCACGCTGAGCACCAGCGGGGGCATTCCCTGTGCTGCAGAGCAGGGTGTGGGGGAGAGCCGGTGCCTTTTGGAAATTTAACTGGAGAACAACTGATCCAGCCAGCTGCAGGCACGGAGGCTCTTTTTCTCACCCTCTAACTTTCCTTTGGACTCCCACACCTTTTGGGCCTCCCAAGCCTTTTTATGGCCTCCATTTTTTTTCTCAGCCTCTACTTTTCCCTTGGCCTCCCACCCCTTTTTTTGGTCCCCACTCTTCTTTTGGCCTCCCACCCCTTTCCAGGCTCCATACAGTGAGCTGGCCACAGAGGAGCGAGGAGGAGGCGAAGTGGACGAGGAGGTCGCAGCTTGTTGCCACCCATTGGTGTTTGGCTCGGCAGAATTCCTTTCTTTTCTGTCCCATGAGGGTCAGTGTCGGTGGTGATAGTGTGCACACACGCGACGGCTCTCGGCTGCCTGTGCGAATGCCAGCAGCACTGCTTGTTTGCACGGTCACTTTTGAATGGCCTCCTGCGCGCAAAGCATTGATTTGCCATACACCTGAACTCGTTCCTCTAAACCAGCCTGGCTTAAAATCAGCGAGCTGACGCCGAGCCTGCAGAGCCCAAGTTACTTAGCTGCTGCAGTAATTTACAGCAACTCTCTGACCCTTAATCTTTTCCTGGGGTGAAAAAGTTGCTTGTTTCTGTCCTCAGGTGCATGGAAAGTACCTTTTTAGAGCTTTGTTTGGGAGGAATGATTTGGTACTATAGCCCCTTGAGCCTCCCAGCCTGCTCTCCTACAGCCGTACCCACAGCCGTCATGGTGGGAGCAGAGGAGTGGGCAGCCTGCAACCGCCCGGGGCGCGGCAGCCTCAGCTCGTTGTCTCTGGCAGCTGGGAGCCTCCCTGCTCATGGGCTAAAGGCCACTTTTGTAGGCCAGTAAGACTCCTTTGGCATCAGACTGTAGCAGGTGCTAATTAGTACCAATTAACCATTATCAGCGACAGTTCTTAGGGGCTTCATAAAAAAAGTCCCGTACACAGGTTTTCTCTGGTGAAATCCCCTGTGGGACTGTAGAGGGCTCGCTCAACCTGCGGTGCTGTCAGGGGCATCTGTGTCCCATGGTCCTATCAGGTTTGCAGCTGGCAATGCACTGCTCACGGACAGGCCAGAGGGAAGTCATGAGTCGTCTTCTATCCCAGACTTTTTGCTGCTTTGTACATCACTTGAAAATACATCTGCTGGGCTTTGCATCTGGGGTTTTGGGCAAGGTTTTGCTGGAGGTCTTCCTCTTCAACTTCCCACAGCCTCTGCCCCCCACCAGGGATGGGGTGTCAGGAAACCCTGAGCTTTTGCTGCGGCTCAGCAGCACATGGGGCTCAGCTACGTGTGTTTGCAGAAGAGGTGGCACATGGCACACAGCCCACTGGCGCCTTGAAGCACACCGTGCTGCCTGGGCCCACAGACAGCGGTCTTGACACTGCTGGAAGTGGAGGGAAGGTCTCAGGGTGGGCTGAACGGTCCCGAACACTTTGGAAACCTTCATAAGGCTTCAGCGTGTCATCAGGCGAGTTGACAATGAGTGCTGGAGAAGAGTGGTCCTGGGGAAGTGAAGTGGCACAGCTGGAGAGGAATGGCACCTCGTGCCACAGCTTCTGGTGTGGGGAAAAGCACATGGGGTAGTTACCGGGAGTGGTGAGACCCAGCTTGTGGTGCTTTTGGTACTCCTGGCCACTGGGGAAGTGGTAGGCTTGGGTGCAGATGTCAACCGTGGTTGGCTACAGGGCGGCTCTTTGAGAATGAGTCCCCCAGGATGGAAGCTGGTATATGTTGCAACTGGTCGGAGGTGGCTCGCATCACTGACAGATGCTTTCTGTTTTTCTTTCAAATGTCTCCAGGCATTGAATGTTTAGGTCACACCTTTCCAGGTTGGCTGGGTAAGTGAAGTATTCCAAGAGTTGCCAAGATCTAATTATGAAGGCTGATTGCACGATTGCACCTGCTGTACTATAAACACCCTGGTTACTCACTTGACGAAACGGGTGGTTTGTTGCCTTGCCCCAGGAGCAGCAGTACCTGCTGTTCGGAGTGCAGAGGGGGATGCAGTGGTGTCTTCAGAGGCTGATTTTGCAAACCCAGTGTTCTTTGTCTACCAGTAGCTGGCTGCACTTTGGTAATCCTGGATAGGATTTTTTTTTCTTCTGCTGTTCAGTGTAGAAACATCTTCAAAAGCTGAATGTCTTTTTAAGCGCAAGTACTTTTCCATTTGCTGTTACTCTGGCAAACTAATGAGCAGCATTACATCAAGCAAAAAAGCTTTCACTGTATTTTGTGAAAGTAGTTTTACAATCTGAAGCTTTTTAAGTTATGGCATGTCAGACTCCTGTTAAGCATGGCAGGAGCTGCCCGTGTTCAGGATGGACAAAACCAAGCATCAGGAGCCCTATTGAACCCGGCTGCTGGATTTGATCTGAACCCGTTTGAAAAAGAGCCTTTGCTGGTTTAAAAAAAACGTTTTCGTAATGTATATGCATCTCTCTCTCAATTTAGAATCGACTTTATGAGGGTACCTCAAAAGTAAGGTGTCTTTGCTCAAATGTGGTGTCCTAAGCCTGCTGGGGAAGAATTGACTAAATAAAGTGTTAACAAGTGGTGAATAAATGATTTTAATAAATGGCTAATCAGTTGTTACAGAGCCTGGGAAGCCAATAGAGCTTATGACCTTGGCTCACAACCACGCTCAGGTCTTTTAACATGCTTATAATACCTACAAATCATTCATCAGACTTTTATCAAGCATCTGTCAGTAAAAGTCATAATCTAAAATACGACAAGAAAGAATTATTTCAGTTGCTTTATTTCGAGCCTGATGGCACCATTTGCTTGCACAGCAAAATAGTCCTTGCTTAAGCAAAAAAACTGTAAGACACCAGCGGTCCCACCAGCAGCGTTACTGTGGTGCGAACATCAGGCAGGGGAACAGCAGGAGCTCGAGGCTGGGAGCAGCCAGTGCGTGCAGGGCAGGCGCAGCACCAGTGCTGCGACGCTCGCCAGTCTGTAGGGGAACTGTCCTGCAGCAGTTAATGATTTATTTATTTATTTATTTTATATTAATGCCTTAAACAACAGATTTCAGCAGTAAGCCAGGTGGGCAGAGGGAGCCTCAGTGTTACGCTGCTCTGAGCGGCGTAGCTCAGAGCATTTTCACTCTAGCAAAAGGTGTTTGCTGTTGCTCAACTGTTGTAAAACTTGCACGTATTTTCTTGTCCTGTGATTTAGGAAAGCGTGTGAGCAGGGATGTGTTCTAGCTGTGCTGCTCTTCCTGCTTTCCCTGGTCTTCCCAGTCCCATTTTGTATGTATGTTTGTGCCTCAGGGAGGGAGGCAAAGATGTGAGTGAAAACGTGCAGGTTTCTTAGAATATTATTTATAATTTTTGTTGTTGTTCTTGTAGAGTTGTTTCCTGCACTCTCCAGTTGCTTGCTCCTTTGCCACACTCTTGTACTCTTTCGGGGGTTTTTACTCTTACTAGATGGATACTATTTGGAGTATGGTGGAGGACACTTCAGCGATCTTGCTGCTAGCTTAATTGTGCACCCAGCAAGGAGTTGTGTTTGCCGACATCAGTGCATGCCCAGAAAGTCTCCCCGGGCTTCTGAAAGCCATGGTCTGCCAGACGCAACTGCCTCTATTAGATGGCTTTTTGCCTTGCCTTTGTTGTCTGGGTCCTTGTCTGCAGCTACAGCCTGGCCAGTATTGCAAGACATCACCACCTCCGACAGGCGCTTGCTCCTGGAGTGCCCTGGTGCTGGCTGTGGAGCTGGGACCCTCGGGGAGAGATGCCCATGCCCATCCCTGTGCTGTCTGGGCTAAAGCCCTGCACACGATGAGAGTCAAAACACAAACCCTGGTCAGGGAGCACCACTGCACCAGAGACCGAACCAAGGGAGATTTATCTTTCATTTTTTGTTTGTTTTTTCCTTAGGTTTTTTAAACTGTTCGTCTTCTGGTAACTCCTGGATGTCTCCAGTGTGGATGCCAGACCCTTTAATTTCTGTTGTGAATCTCTCTCGCCTGCTGAGAGGGGATCAGTTTGGCTGATCCGCAGCTTCTGCCCAGAGCTGTGGACCACAGCAGGGTCAGGCGCTGCCGTCCTCCCTGCGGGGAGCAAAAAGGCGTGCAACGATTTCTGTTGGCCTTGCATTGGCTCTCCTGCTCCTCACAGAGGGTGGCTGAGAATGGGTACCGAGGGTAAAGAGGAGGTGCCTTCACCAAGGAGCCACTCATCTCATTGAGGTGGAGATGCAGTCCTTGAACTCTTTACAGTCAAAGAGCGGGGTGGAGGGTTCACACAAAACAAAATTCACAAAGCAAAATAGGTAACTAGATGAAAATGCGTGATCTACTGACTTCTTAGAGGTTTGAGTGAATTCTGTCTGAGCGGACACACAGACCTCTTCTGTTTCCTAGAACCTGGGTCATACTCTGTATTTGCTGCAACACTCCCCTGTGAAAATGCCCACATGTATAGTTCTTTATTTTATTGTTGTGGGTTTGGGCATTTTGTTGTATTAGTCTATATGAGTTTGTTTCCGTAACTGCATACTGCTGATAAAATCCTGGTGTAGGATCTGTCAGTCTCCCAGTGCCTGTGTACCAAAAATAAACCACACGCAGTTGTAGTTGTCGGAAGATGAGTTGCTGCCATGGCAGGTGCCAGGCTGCGAGGAAGTTTGGGCTGGCCCTTGCTGAGACTGCAGGTGAGCAGCATCTCGCTCCAGTGCCACCAGGCAGCATCCTGCTGCAGCTCCTGGCTCCACAGGCAGTGTCAGGACCCAGAGCACCTGAGGGAGGAGTTGCTGTGGGAGGGATGATGTTTTGGAAATGGGGTAGGAAGTGATGGAGGTGGGGGGAGAAGAAACTGCCTCTCCTCAACTTTTCTCTAGGTAGAAAGGTACGGATGTGGTGTAGGATGTTCTGGGGAAGGATTGGCATCAGGTGATTACCGGGGTAATAAAACTTCAGTTGTTAACTTCACCTCCCATCAGAAGGGGGTGGGCTTTTAATGGCTACATAAACTATCTCAGCTGCTGGGGGTGTTTTTACTTGGCTTCAGGCTGTAATCCCTGAAGGTCCAGCCTGGGAGTGGACCTCTGTAGCCAGCTGAGTTGGTTGCTGGTTGCATCCAGGGTTGCAGGTCCCATGCGGAGCAGCACTCCTAGGCCGGCGGCTGCTGCCAATGCCCAGGGTGGTGCCACCAGCTCTGCGCATATGGGTCCCTCTGGTTTCAGTATCTGCACAGCTTATGTGGAACACGTCTTCTGGCAGAAAACCCTGTTTCTGAGAGGTAGTCTTTCCTTTGGGAAGAGTGAAACTAATGATTTTTGTTTCAGGTCAGTTTTGCCAAAAGTTCTCACCTGCGGGTTGTTGACGGTGATGTGTTTCGATGTGAGACCAGCTCCACTGTCTGCCAGGAGCACTTGGGGCAGGGGCTGCTCCTGCTCCCTGTGGTGGCACAGCCAGAGTGTGCCCGAGGGCACAGCCAGGGCGCAGCGGGCAGCTGGCCGGGAGCTCCCTGCTCTGCCAGGGGCATCCCTAAACCTCCAGCTGCTCTGGCTTCTTTAACGTATCTTTGTAAGTACTGGCTAATAGTGTTTTTCTTCTGGCAGAGATGAAGGAGGGCTTTTAATAGGTCCTTTTTTTGCTTAGCTCTAGCATTTATTTAGGGTATTTGTATTTTTATATGTGGGGACCTACGACGCAGAGAAGCCAAAGGGCTTGTCCAGGGTCACACCAGCAATATGTGGCAGAGCTGAGTCTCAAATTCAGGTTTTCTGAGTGCTGAGCTGATCGCCAGGCTTGCCAGAGAGGGAAGACCTTGGTTCATCCACTTTTAACTGAGATACACAGGAAAAGCAAAATATTAAGGCTCTGTGGAAGGAGGCACTTCTTTTGTTGTTCCCTCCTGTTGGTGAGCTGGAAGATGGGATGGCTGTGTTTGGGAGAGTGAAGATGGTACGTGTGAAATATATGGAAGCACAGGGAGACTTGAGGCCGGTCAGGCTGGAAGTCCAGTGAGCTCCTTCATCTCCACTGGGGAGCTGCCCTGAAAGCCGCTGCCTTCCCGTGCTGGCGAGGAAGCGGGGGCTGTGCGAGGCTTTTCTCCCTCCCTCGATAACCTGGTGCATTTTGGGGGCGATGCCTGTCAATGGCTACAGCTGGGGTTTGCATCGCTGCTCCTGTCCCGCAGCGTGTCTGTGCCTGCCTTGTCTGAGGCAGCCCTTGCCTGCTGGCGGCACAATGCTCGCCTTCACTCGCTGTCGGACTGCAGGTCTAGACGCTCTCCCTGCCTTTTGTTAGTGGGGTCACAGGTTAGGGAGCATTCCCAGCTCCTTTTCTCTCCACAGGTGAGGAATGCTTCCCAGAGTTGAGTGCTCCACTCGGGACTGCAGCAGGGACCCCTCTGGAGGGAGTCTCCCCGCTACCCAAACACGCTTGGATTTGAAATTCTTGCGACAGCTCCGAAAAAGAAATGTGCTTTTGAAATGCAGTTGGGATCACCCCCACTCCAGTTCTTGCAGGCACAGATGCTCAGCTGACACCAGCTCAATAGAAACCTTTTAGCCCTTGCCAGTAAGTCTAGAGCAAACTGCCAAAAAGCATCGAGGACCAAGATACGAAACGAAGTCAGGCCTGAGCAAAGTACTTATGAACGAAGGATGGAACTGATGTGCTCTGTCTCCTGATTTTTAGCACAGGAGATGCTTCAGTCTCTGGGTTTTGTTAAAATACAATGGTGGAATTTTAAAGCAGATACAAAGCAAGTGAGTCCCCTAGCAACCAAGGGAAGGTTTTTCTTCCTTAATGCGGACTGTTTTGACACGAAGCATTTGAGAAATTCTGCCCTCCCCCTCACCGGCCCTTTAAATCTAAGATGAGTTTTGCTGAAGGAGACATTTTTAATGGTTTTTACACATGTTCAAAGATAGAATTTGAACCCTTGATGTGCATTTGCCTGTACCCCCTGCCCCAGCCTACCCTGGCTGGCTGAGAGCTCCCGCAGCCTCAGTCCCCACCTGGCTGGGGGGTGCCTTTGTGCTGCTGCGCCGGAGGGCAGCCCCTTGCCTGGGGGTGGGAGGTAAGGGAGAGGGAACTGTTTGATAAGTAAGTTGGTAGCAAGTTTCTTGCATGGTTTCTTTTTTTTTTTTTTTCTTCTCTTCTTCCTGGCAGTAAGACATAACAAAAAATTGGCAGGTTCATACTCCTTGTTGTTGAATTAAAATCTGTTAAATAATAACAGTGAACCAAAACCTGAAATTGCTACTAGGCAGCGTTCTCGGTGAAGTGAAACACAGAAGTGAACCGAGTCCAGAAGCATTTTATGTGTGTATGTATGTGCACGTGTATTATGTGTGAAGAATGAGTGTATGAAACTCAAATAGAGGTTTTAAATAGAAGTAACACTGGCAGCTCTTTGTCCATGAATCCAAGGCTATTATGTGTCTGGCTCTCACCAACTTGAATTGCAGAGGAAGTTCATGTAAACTCCATGGCTGATTTGACAGCTGTGCAACCATGGCAGGTTCGAAGCCTGGACACTGTTGAGCAGAAGCAGTGATGTTTTTCTGTAGCTGGTGGTTTACCTCCTTGCAGAGGGTAGGGGGGGACCAAGGGAGCCTGTTTCCCACCCCAGTCTTGGCACCCGCAGTGCTGGTGTGGGGATGGGCACGAGCCGTTGGGTCGGGGTGGCATTGCCTACTGCCCCACCGGGGTTTGGTGTTCCCACGTCCTACCAAGGGGTAGGGATTCTGGAGTTGCTGAAAGCCATGACAACACAGGCACGCAGGGTGACTGTAGCCAAGCGTTCATCAGGGACCTTTTTCATCCTTATGGCAAAACCCACAAGTTACAGTCGGGTCAAGGCAGTGCAGCAGCATGAACTTCTTCCCTAAAGCTTTATGGGTGGTCTCAGTTACTTCCCCTCTCAGGTGAGTGTCACCAACTTGCGCTGTCCAGGGGACATGGGCCATTCCGCCGGTAGCAGTGGAGACATGTCAGCTGGGCAGGGTGTCAGCCACCTGCTCCTCTCCTGGGACAGCGGGGCTGTTGCAGAGCTCTGCTCCAGGCATCCCTGGAGGGGCTGTGCTCCGGAGCCTGGTGGGTCGGGTGGCCTCGGGCTCCTGCAGCACCGTGTCTGCCCCCCCTGGAGGCAAACCTATGCTTTTTGCCCCTCTGGAAATCCTAGTGGGGAGCAAAGTGCACCTGTATGCACTGTGGCAGCGGGAGCAATTCGGGGTTAATCCCTCTGCGAACCGGCAGTGCACTGAATGATGCTGCTTTTACAGGGTATGGAGGGAAATAATGTTAAATTAAACTCTCCATACGGGAAGAAAGGCATCCAGCCCCATTCTTTACTGCTCATTTTAGTAGGTTTTTTCCAGATAACCTACACATCTGTCAGTGCAATTAAAGCAGAAATTTCTGTCTAATGAACAGTTGTAGCCCTTCGGCTAGTGTGGAATGAGCAGTGAAGCTGGAAACAGTCTTATTAGAATAATAATTAAGAAACAAGGATGGGGAGAAAGGGAGGTGCAGACAAGGTGGTGGTGGGATGCTATAGGGTGAGGGGCAGAGAGGAACAGCAGTCAGCCCGGTTTTGAATTTGCAGAGGTGACTCGCCCCACTGTCCCCCTCCCCAAAAGCAACCATATGGTGCGGTTGGACCTGGGGCTGGGCACATCCTAGCCCCCTTCCCTCGCCAGGGGCTTCTGGTCCTGCCATGTCCCAGCAAAATAAAGTCTTTAAAAGTCAGTCTTGCACTTTGTTAGAAGTGGCTGCCTGTAGGGTGGCTGTAGACCTGCAGGGCACTTGCTTTATCATGGGCAGTGCTAGCTGTCCTGCTAGCCAGATCAGCTGTTTTGCATATAGATATTTTTTGAGATTTCAGTTCTCCAACAGCTGATAAAGCTCAGGAAGGGAGGATAATGTTTCTTGTGTTAGGATTATATCTGCTTTTGCATTTTCCACCAGACAGTCCTTTCTCAGTAAAAAACCATGCTCTGCACACCCACATAGTTTGCTTTAACTTCTCTTGCTTGCTCTCCTGGGGACAGTGACTGCCCAGGCTGAACTGTATCAGTGATGGAGACTGGCCAGTTTCTCTCATGTGAGATAGTTTATTCTTTTGCTTTTCAGTAAATTAAAAAAAAAAAATCCTTTTCAGTGTTAATCCTTGGAGTTTTAATACTGTCTCTCCACAAGTCATCTTTTTATATCAATAAATCAATTAATACTTGGAGCCGGCTTTTTCAAACTTAATACACTCCTATTTAGAAATGCATGTGCTGCAGAAAGCTAGTGATATCTTAGATTAAAACAATTAAAAAAAAAAAAAGCAAAATGCCATAAAAAAAAAAGCCCAAACAAATTCCACTGGAACGATACATTGGAATTATTTTAGTGGGGATTTATGTCTATGAGCTGTGGGGTTTTTGTGGTTTTTTTCTTTTGAAATGGTTGTGAACTAGAGTTATTACTTATCATTTTCATTTTAACTCCATCTGACAAATCGTTTTAGATGGAGAAAGCAATACTGCATCTTTAAATGGCTACTCTGTCAGCGCATCTTGCAGGGCTTTAAATGCCCTTTGTTATCGCAGTCTAGACAGGACGCAGGCGGAATATTTGATATGTTATAAGGCAAAGATTTGACAAGGTTGAATTAATTTACTGGCTTATTTGAAACTGAATTTCAAAACATTTTTCCTTACAAATTTGACTTTCTATCCTATATATGTTGTTTTTTTTTTTTCAAAGTTAGTACAGTATGTTTGAACTGTTTAGACTGGGAGAGGAGACATTAGCTTACTGCAGCCTGCAGTACTTTAATTGCCCTTTTTATGACTGTCTAGACATCATGCAGATGCATGTTTGTGGTGAAAAGACATTTCCCCCTCTGGTTATACGATAGTCTGAAACCTTTACATTGCCTATCTCCTTACCCCCTCTGTCTTGGAATGTGCTTTACTTCCTCCATTTCTGAAAATCACTTTTTCTCCTGTTTTATTTTTTGAAGGGCGCTTCAGTCCCCCTTTTTCTGTTCTCTTCCACGTGCTTATTTGCAAATGCTAATGCTTTCTGGGGAAATAAAGGTACATGGAGCAAACCGCTCTTGGAGCCTCACTGGCAGGTCACGCTGCAGAAGCCACAGCTGAGGGATGGCTTTGTGCACAGTTTGTTTCTGTGCGATGTCCTGTGTGTACCTGCATCTCTCTGCAAGTATAGCAATACGTATGGATGGCTGTGTTTGTTTGGGTTCCCCTTGCCATAAGAGCACAGCCTTGCAGGCCAGGTTTAAGAATGAAAATATCAGTAAGGTTTGAATGGGTTCAGAGTTTTAGTTATGCAAATCGGATGCATTAATTAACCCCGTTGCTATAGCTACTGCTTTATTGTTAAATGCAGTGAAAAGGGCAAGCTGTGTCCATGGATAATCCTCCCCTCTGTGTTCTTCTTCCCCTTCCCCATCCTCCCAACGTGCGCTCCACCCTGGTGCGAGGGCAGCTGCTGCTCTCCTCCCGTGGGCCGGGGTACCGCCGGCAGCCGAGCATCCTCCTCCCTGTGGGCAGATGGTGGGTGGCCCACAGAGATGGCTTGAAAAGCCAGGCTAGAAATCACCTCGGTGGAGGTGATGGGCAAGCTGGGGGCCTCTCCCCTCCAACTGCCCCCAAAACCTGTTGTCAGGGCTGACTTCGTGGGTCAGCTCTCCACTGCCATCCTACGTCATCAGTCTGCTGTCTAGGGGCTGCATGGGGGTGGGATGGGGGTGCTAGGGACAATGGGGCGGGCAGGTGGGAACCAGATGTGCCAGGGGATGGGGATTGGGATTGGGATGGGGAGGCTGGCTTGTCCCACCACAGCCGGGTGAGGGGAGGGCATGGGAACCCAGCACTGTTCTTAGCTCAGAAAACCATCTCTGCTGAGCAAACACTGCTGGGTTTTACATGGGCGAACAGCTTCTCTTTTTGTGTGTGCTTAAAAACTCACAAATGCAAAACACTGCAACAAAACTTAGACATTCCAGCATATCTGCTGTAGGAGTTAAAACCTTTCTCAGGCTGTTGCTACAGCTGAGGTGGAAGTAAATTTATTACCTTTAATGTTGTCAGATTTGGGGCGTTTTTACTCACCTCCCCCATTTGCTCTGGTGTGTGTACAAATAAATATAAATTTTTTTTTTCACATGTCTGTGTGAGAGCATGCACATGCGTTTGCTCCCATCTGGTGGTGTTCAGACCAGTTTAAGAACTGAACTTTATTGCAGTGACCAAACAGCAGTGTGCATGTCTGGGCATTTGCATGCATTTTGCATATTTTTTTCCTGCAGTGTATAATTATGTCTAACTTAAGATTGTCCTTGTTCCATGGGACTGCCTTACCTTGTGAAAGGTCACTCCTTTTGTAGGCAAAAGGCAAAACGATATAGATGGTAACAGTGCTTGAGAAGAGGCAGAGAAGGGAGAGGTGTCCTACTGGACGGCCCTGGACAGGGCTGAGGAAATCCAGTCGCAGTTACAGCCCTGTCATGACCTGTATGGCTTTGGCCGACTTGCTCAACGCGTGTTTCGACACTCGTCTGCGAGCCGTCCCTTGGGGCAGCTGGTGTGGCCAGGGGCACACGTGCCAGAGCCCCCACGGGAGCTGCAGCGCCACAGCCTCGGGACAGGGGCACAGTGGGGTCCCCAGCAGCCCTCCCGAATGCCGATGGGCTCCTCTGGGCTGCACTGGCTTCATAAGCGAGGCAGCGTTGCGGGGAGCCATGCTGATGCACACAGAAAAAGTGCTGGAGGAGCAGAGGTTCCCCAGCCACGGCTCGTGGGGTTTCCTGGCTTCTCTGCGCCTCTACCGCAGCCCTGAGCCAGGCACTGGACACCGGTCAATGGGTATTGTGCTTGCAGCAGGGAGGCAAAGGTGTTGCTCCTTGTCCCCATGTCCTTCTCAGGGTGCCCGTGCTCCAGCACTGGTCCCACAGGACCAGAGCCTGTTGGGAATCATCTGAGGAACGGTTAGAAATGGAAACTTTCTAGAGGACAGCTGGAGTAGAGGGAAGTAGAAAGGGAGGACGCTGGGGAGGGAGACCCAATAAAACCCAGTATATACAGCATTCAGCTGGGAGAGGCTGTGACCCATCCTGATGACAACCATAAACCTCCATCTCCACACCCGTGCACCGTCACCACTGGCTGTTTTGCAGCGGGGTGTCCCGCATGGAGCAGGAAGGCCTGTGCCATCTTACTGCTTTGCAGGTGAGGAGAATACTTTGCTGCTGCCTTCCTTTCTCTGCATATAACAGATGCAACGTAATGGATCCTCGTGACCTGCAGAATTAAAGTTGCCTTTTTTTGGTGGGCCTGGTGACTAATGAAATGTGTGTTCTTCAGTGTTTCCACAGCAGCAGGAGGGGGGAGCAGGCTACGGCGCTGCCAGCAGCAGTTAATGGTGTGCACCGGCTGGGGTGGCTGTGGCTCACTGAAGCTGCAGGTGCCCCGTTGGTGCAAGGCAGCTCTGTTGCAGCAGGGGACAGGGCTCAAATGAAGTTGGATTTGGAAACCCAATCCCTGTAATGGCTGTTAGCTTTCTGGGGAGGTGGCAAAGCCCTCCCTGGATGGAGCACTTGCTCTCCTCGGAGCGTCCGCGACTGGCAATTTGTCTGTCGAAACAGATGTGGGCAGCAACAAACGTCTATTTCTATAACTAGAAACAAATTTGGTAATTGCCTCTTTCAACAGGACTTGCTCAAGCAGGAAATGAAATTCCTAAATGGCAGTTAGCAAAAGTATTTATAGCTAAGTTCATAAAGGAAATGTGCTTTCCGTTGTCATGAGTTTCTGCTGGGTGGAAGGAGAAAAAACCTCTATGGTAGCAAGCCACATATTGATCAGGAGTGTTTCCAGGGTATACGAAAATACTTACTTATTAATGTGTTTATTTTTACTAGCTGTAGAAATACCCCTGACAAACAAAACCTCTTTGGTCTTTCAGGGTCAGCTGGCAGGGTTTAATCTGGCTATTGTGTATTTTCAGTCATTCTTTGGTAGGTTTTTTTCTGGTTCATGCTATTTGTGATTGCAAACTGTAAACTCTTGTTGCCCGTGTCCCTCTCTGGATGCTCCAGTTCAAGGGGCGGTGCCGCACTGCCCTTGCTCCTGCCCCAGACGTTGTCCAGGCCTGATGCTGTCGTGCCACCTCTTGGGGAGCAGGAGATGCTCTGGTTGTTCTCAGCTTGGTGGGGGCCATGAGCCTTGCTCAGCATTTTCTAGTGAGCAAGCCAACTTACCCATCTTTTAAGTGCAAAATCAAAATTACTGTATTCTTTTAATCCAGCTTAGCTGTCCTTACCCTTGGGAGTAACTTCAGAAGCAAAGTACTCCTTCCAGTCATCTCAGGAGGCTGGGATCAGGCTTACTGTGCATACAATACATTGTCTCAAAATCCTTGAAGTGGGGAGGGTGAGAGAAATAGGCACAAATAGGGAGGGAAGGTGTTGGCATATGCAAGATTTTAGAGTGTCTGAGTGTCCCAAAGAACCTTGTTAATTCTCTTTGCTCTGAGGGAGCTGGTTAATGTCTTAAGGAGTTTCTCTAAACAAGTCTCCAGTCGACAGGTCTCTGCCCAGAGCGTGGAGGTGTCCCAGTGGAAAGAGCTGGTGACCCCAGCTCTTACATTGGCAATTTCCATGTGAAAGCTGAGTGCTCCTGTGCCGATCCTGCCTTTCTGGCCCTTGAATGCGGGTCCCCCCGCCATGGCTATGCTAGCTCAGGAAGGTCACCTTTTGAAAACGGACACAGTGATGTGATTGGGACAGTTGTGGTGTTTTAAGGACTAAAAAATTTTCTGAGGCTGGCCCAGTCTGCTACTTCTGTGGCTATAAGCATGAGATGGGACCATTTCCTTTAAAACAAAAAAGGGGGTGGAAGTGCAGGATGAGGCCATCATTTGCCAGTGACTCAGAGGATGCGACGCTTGATTACCCGGGGTGACAAATGAAGAAAACTAAATTGAATGCACAGTTATGGCCCAAGGGTTGACACTATGAACGTGGCTTCTTGGGGCCCCATCACCCTTTTTCCAGCAATGTTTTCTCTCAAACTGACTGCTTTTCTGAGTCCGTCTTGCTGTCTGCCCTCCTGCCCTGCTCTCAGCCTGCCGTCACTAGCTCACAAGGCATTATTTCTGCTTGCTACATCAGAATTGGCCATGTTGAATCTGGAAATGCAATTTAGCTGTGAACTGTACTGATGATGCATGAAGCAGGACCAAATCCAAGGGGCTCTTCCCAGCTGTCCTGCCTGTTGTCACGGGCCTGATTCTGCTCTCTTTGATGCCTTGGTGTTGCTGCTGCAGCTTCAAGATGTTGCTGATTGGTGCCCGCAGTGGCAATATCAAGATCATACTCTGTATCTATCTCCAGTACTTCCTGTGCTGCCTTGTGAACAAATAAAATTGTTGACAATATGATGGGACCCTTGTATGTGGTTTTGCGGAGGTATTATTTAGAAAATAAATGCAGCAGATGCTAATACACGAATATTGCAGTAATGGCTTTGCCTGGTCTGATTGTTTCTAAGATGACCTAACAGACGAGCGGTGGAGGGTGAGTAATCTGCCATCTGAAGTCCTTTGTTCTTTCATTTCTTCTTCCCCATCCACAGCCTCCAAGAGGGAGAACAGTGGTCTCTTTAACGAGTGGAGCTCAGCATCTGGTGGATGAAATGGCCTCTGTAAACCAGGAGCAGTGTTCGGTGCTGCACCCTCTCTGGCAGCCTTTGGATTCCAGCTGTTGCCTGGAGCTGTTTTGGTTCTTGCTTAAATTAGAGCAGTTCAAATGTAATGTTTAGCATAATGGGCATGTCCCTTTTCCAGGCAGGGCTGGTAAGGATGTGCCAGGGCAGAGCTGCTTGCACCGGGCTATGTTGCTGCCCTGCCAGGGTATTTTCCTCCGTGGCATATGTATGAAAAGGGGAGGATGAGGGGCTGTGGTCGGACATGGTCCCAGCACTGACCCTGCTGCCTCTCCTGTGGGATGCTGCAGAGTCCGAGTCCCCACAGCTGCTTACTGAGGAGTTGTGAGTTTATTCTCTACTGAAATCATAGCTTGGAAGGGTGACCAGATTCTCGTGGTGCTTCTCAAATTCACATTCTTTAGCCCTGAGTAGAAAAAATGAGGTCCACTCTTTGGCTATGTTGCTTAACCCACATCCTTTTACAGAGGCTTTGATGAGCATCTGGCGTAACAACTGCACTTTGGCTGGACTCAATTCTGCTGAGTTTACCCTCGGGTCCTTCCAGGGAGCCATATGCTCCTCCAAAGTGTGCCCAAATTTTGCTATAATATCTGTCCCCTGCTCTCCAAAAGTATGCTCACAGCCAGCAGGCACAAATGCAAACTCTTGGGGCAGGCAAGGCTCTAAACTGAGCACGAGGACCATGCAGACCTCAGGCCAACTCTGTGGACCCTGCTTTGGTCCAGGCCTGCTGCAGACCAGTTTGGTAATGTCAGCTCTAGCCTTTCTGGATCTTTGCTTACAGAAGATAGCTTGTCCGTATGTGTAAGGCAAGGTGGCACAGGGTGTCCTCAGCTTTCACTTTCCAAAAGTGATAAGGACTTGCTTTGCACCCTAATTATTGGGGCATGCAAGGTGGTGGTAGGCTCTCAGCTGTTCACAGCAAGGACTGTCCTTGTGTGTCTCCTTGCTTGCGATGGTGCCTCTGGGCACTCGTGAAGCTGTGGTGCTCTGAAATGTCAGCGAAGACCAGGGAGGGGAGCGGGTCAGGCTGTCAAGTAGCTGACAGAATGGATAAGGATGTCCCCACTCCTCCTCTGCAGCCTGCTGGTGCCCAAGCCCCTGTCCTTGCTGCTGCCTTCAGCCAGAGATGTGGGTGCTGAGAATGGCTGAAAGTCAGACCCATCGCTTCTAGTTTAGGGCAGTGTCTCTCTGCCTACCCATTGGCAATAAGTTTTGTGTGAAGACGGCAGCCCAGGTCTGTTGGAGAAAATGCTGGGTCATATCCTTCTTCTGCCTGTCAAAGCCCCTGGGTGGGTAGGGGAGCAGGCAGGGACCTCTGGACCAGCGGCTGAGAAAGATGCTTGCTATAGGATGCTAATGAAGCAGCCCAGGTTTTGGGTGCTGACAGACACTTACTGGTGCTGGAAGAGGAAGACCTTGGTCCGCCCCTATTCCAAGACTTGTTTTCCGTTTGCTCTTTGAGGAGCTGCACAAGCTTGTTGAGAAGCCTTTAAGGTTACTGGCCTGAAATGTTCTTGACTGAAATCCTTGAGCATCCCTGCTTGGGGTCCCACAGAACTTGTAAGTGCAGAAACTGGGGAATCATGGACAGTGAGGAAGGACGCATGGATGCTTTTCAGCTCCAAGCTTCAAATTATTGCCAGTAGCAGTCTAATTTGGACTTCCATTTCTCACCACCACCTTCCTGATGACTCTTGAATAGCCTTATCTGCACGTGCTCAGTCGAAAAGTGGCTGTATCCTTATTTATGTCTTCTACATGCTTTTTTTTATGTAACTAGAGCGCTGCCATCAAGGGTTATAAGGAACCTGTTCAAACAGAAGATGCCCAAGGGTGGGGGTGGATGAAAAGATGAGAAAATTGGGAGTACAGGGACCTGCAGTCAGGGCTGTGCAAGTCTCTGCTGCGCGTCTTGCTCTGAGTCATGCAGCCAGGGCAGCTCTGTGGATATCAGAGGTGTTAACAGAAAATCAGGGATGAAAGTGATCACTGCAGTTTTGTGAACACTTTTCATTAATTCATCTGGTTAATTTTGCCATGCCTG
This sequence comes from Burhinus bistriatus, assembly GCA_013397275.1. Classification (NCBI taxonomy): domain Eukaryota; kingdom Metazoa; phylum Chordata; class Aves; order Charadriiformes; family Burhinidae; genus Burhinus; species Burhinus bistriatus. The sequence goes on from VYXH01010601.1 coordinate 239,978, forward strand.
GGAAGACTNATGGAGGATGGAGTGTTGCAGTCAGTTGAACTTAACCTAAATCCCCAAGGATTACAGAAGAAGCTGGGACATGTGGTGTGACATTACAGTGCCACCATATTTAGCTGATGGTAGGCAGCAATTCATTTATGGATTTCATGAGCTTCAGGACCGGATGTGGCCTGACTGTCCCCAGTCCCCTGGGGCTGTGCCAGAGGCTGCTGCCGCTCACCAGGCGCTGCTGTGGGACGGTCCCTACCGAGGTGTCCCACTCCACATCGTTTTGGGCTCTTGGCCAGGATCTGTTGAATCACAGTGCTGAGTCACTCACGTGAGCCAGACTCCGTAAAAAACCACAGGCACCCCATGAAGGAGCCTTGTGCAGCGGGGAGTGGAAAGTGCTGCTTCATAGTTGGAGCAAGGGCTCTGAGGGCAGAGAGCAAGATGCTTTTCTCAGTTTTGCTTTCTCTTAAGCATCACTTAGCTCTTTGCATGGTGCCGACAGGTATCCTGCTGCCACCCCACAGGAGGCACATGTTCACCCCAGGGCTGGTTGCTGGCAGAGGGCTCGGGTGCCCTGTGCTGTGGGTTCCCTGTTCATGCCAATAGGTTTGTGCCCAGTAATTGTGTCCTGTTGCTGGTGAGTTCTTTGGCTCCATGCCTGCACCAAGGGCCATGCTCCTCCTGCACTCCCAGGAGGGACTGGGTTCCTTGGCGAGGCTGAGTCAGAGCTGGGTCTCGTTCCGGGGCTGAGTGACCCAGGGAAAGACTTTGTCCCTCTGCGGTGGATGACCTGGGAGCCTGGGCTCACCACTTGGCAGCTGATCTAGGTGGCTGGGGCCAGGGTGAGCATTCCTCCGCTCACCGTGGTGCATCTCCCGTGCCAAGCTTTCCTCCAGCTACTTGCCCTGTTTGGCTTCCCCAGGACCTTGATTACATCATTTTCCACCAGCAACCCTCTGTATCTGTACATTGACTTCATCCATAGGCTATAGCTTTGCCGACTGAGCTGGGAGGGAGGCTGTGTTGCACCCACTGCTGCAGCCAAATTCTTGCTCTAAAACCCTGCGTGGGCACCTGCAGGCCCTGCTGGGGTGGTCAGGAGTGCTGCAGGGGCAGGACGGGAGCTCAAGCTGCCTGCCATTAGAAGTCATCCTTAGCCTGTGTTTTCTGGAGGCTAGAGATGCTGCCCAGGTTTGTACAAGACCTGATTACATCTCTTTGTACTTCAACAGGGAAGTTAGAGAAGTCTCAGTCTGTTTCTGCCCATTTTATTGAGGCTTGTTAGGCAGCAAGAGGAATCTCTGTACAAAACTATCCCATTCAGTCTTGGTGTAAAAGTTGCTGTAAGCGTGTGGGAGAAAGTGAAGACCAGAAGTGAAGGCACAGTACGCGGCAGGGTTCCTTGGCTCTTGCATTAGGCACTTAGAGGATGTTTCTCTGGGAACATAAGTGACACTTAATTAAAAGTAGTCCCTATGTATGGTGGAAAATGGCTAGTCTGGAAATTTCCATACAGCTGGCTTGCAGGGTGATGTCCCAGCATAGACAAGGACTCTGTTATCTCGGATTGCAGGTGTTTGTGGAGTGTGTTCAACAAGACAATCCTTGTGCTCGAGTGGGCTAAAACCCAAGGCCAGGTCAAACACCCCTCCTGCCCAGCGAGGAGCCTGGCTGCTGGGAGCGAGTACCCATGTGGGCAGTGGTGGCACAGTGGTGCTATTTCCACAGTTCTCTGAAACTTCTGAAGTAGTGAAATCTGCGTTCTCAGCCCCTTTTTAGTCTCCCTAACTCTTGCTTCCTTTTGAATTTTTCTACTACTCAAATTCACATCTGTTTCTAGATTAGGCGAAACCACTGGAGTTAAGCTTTTCATTCTAAACCCACTTTTTTGTCTTTTCCATGACCTGTGCTATTGCAGATGTTGGAGCAATGCTGGAAGTTTCCCTGTAGCAGTGAGGCTGTGCCCAGCACTCCCAAAACGTGATGGTGGCTTTGCCTGCCCCTGCTACCAGCTCTTCTCTCTGTCAGGCACATGGAGCAAGCTCAAAACATGGTTTTAGATGTATTTTCCCAAGGAATGCTAATAAAACAAGTGATAATGGGGCTCTGATGCTGAGGGACAGTCGTGGGAGCGTCCAGAAGCTGAGGTGCATATACTATCCCTCCTGGGTAAAAATTAGCTGATGATTCAATACCTTTAAAGAGCGAGGCTTGCTCGGGAGGTAACTCCTCCTGACTGGTGTGAAGCGGGGCACTGGGTTGCCTCACGCTGGGCTGATGTCCACCAGAAGATGAAAGCAGCAGCAGGATTTTTTTCTCCACACCCTTAAGAGCATATTTTGGATAGTCTGTGTGAGCTTGTGACTGGACTCTTCGTGCTTGACCTGTCCCAGCAATCTGTTTCATGTCAGAACTAAGGGGGTTTTAACGATAAAAATACCCAAAGTGAAAGTGAACATAGGAGAAGCAAATTATTCTGGAGGGGATTCTCTGCTTGCTTTAATTTTGTGTCAGAGCAAAACAGACTTGGATTTTAGCATGGTGCCCCACAGCATTTATGATGACTGGCAGATTTTTTAAAAACTTTTTTTCTTACGAATTGTGGCTACTGCAGCTGCATTTGCTCAGCTTAGCCTTTATCTCCTGAGTAATTTCACTCCTTCTTATCACTTCTCTCATGATACGCAATTCCAATATATATAGAAATTATAATTTGAGCTTACAGATAACTGTTTTAACCTGCGGATGTATGTTATAACTGGCTGAAAGTAAAGGTCATCTTGGCTGACACCGTGTCTGAAAGCTGTTCTGTCCACTTGTAAATGATAGCTGGAGTACCCGTAATTACTGCAGCAAAACACAGGTGTTTTGTTTGCTTGTTTGGTTTTTTCCCTCCTCTTTATACTTGCCAGTGCTTTGGAGCATTTGTCTTCAGCAGTGGTACTCTTATGTGGAAGGAAGAGCATTGATAAAGTTTATAGTAAGCATTTTATGAACTGTAGTACAGCTGTAAAAAGTAAGGAAATGCATTTAAAGTGTATCATAGCCTTACCTTCCCTGCGGCTGTTCTGAACCGTGTGTGTGTGCAGAGGCTCAGCGCTCCATTGACTCAAATAGCTCTCCCTCTATGCAAAAATATTTATAAATTTTGAACCTGTGGGTGCTGAGCGTTTTGTTCATAGGCCCTTGAATAAACTCGGAGATGCACCTTTCTGCAGCTGCTTTTAGCGAGTCATAAATGTGGTCTTTGGGAGGAGTGGGGCTGGGCGCCCCAGCAGCCATGCTGGCCAGCCACCTCCCATTTTCATAAATTTCAGACGCTTTAGACCCTTATCGTCTCAGTGGCCAGGTAGCAAGGGCATCTGCTGTCTTCCTCCAAAAAGCCCTCTGAGCAGGAGGGCGGCCACAGCCTGTGTGCTGCGGAGTCTGCAGGCTTTGGGAAGTGGTGGAGTCTCCTATTGTCCCGTAATGTAATGCCAAAATCCGCTGTGAAACCTCTGTTCAAGGCCAAGTGTGGCTAAGGTGGCAAGCGAGTAACAAGCTTAAAGAATGAGACATGACAAGTGATTTTACTTGATCACAAAACCCAGTTTCAGGGATGTGAGAATCTGGGGGAAAAACGCTTAGTTGCAAAACAGTTGCATGTGTGCTGATTGACTCCCAGAGCTGCAGCGTCTAGATAGAAAAAAACAGAAAAGCAGGTTGTGTCCCTTAAATGTCATGTCTGAACCTGTTAGTTTGAAACGTGTTCTGGTGTAAAAACTATGCAAAATTAAATCAGTGTGACCTTACTTTGCATTTGCAGGCTGAATATGCCCATGCAGGCCCAGCCAGCATGGGTTCATGAAAGGCAGGTCCTGTTTGACCAACCTCATCTCCTTTTACGACCAGGTGACCCGCCTGGTGGATGAAGGAAAGGCTGCGGATGTTGACTACTTGGACTTTAGTAAGGCTTTCGACACAGTCTCCCACAGCATTCTGCTAGAGAAGCTGGCAGCCCATGGCTTAGACAGGTGTACTTTTCGCTGGATTAGAAACTGGCTGGACAGCCGAACCCAGAGAGTTGTGGTGAATGGCATTAAATCCAGCTGGCGGCAGGTCTCAAGCAGTGTTCCTCAGGGCTCAGTCTTGGGGCCAGCCTTGTTTAATATCTTTATTGATGATCTGGACGAGGGGATTGAGTGCACCCTCAGTAAGTTTGCAGATGACACCAAATTAAGTGGGAGTATTGATCTGCTNCTCCCAAGGAACTAGCGATAGGACAAGAGGAAACGGGTTCAAGTTGCACCAGGGGAGGTTTAGGCTGGACATTAGGAAAAAATTTTTCACTGAAAGAGTTATCAAGCATTGGAACGGGCTACCCAAGGGAGGTGGTTGAGTCACCATCCCTAGAGGTGTTTAAAAGTCGTGTAGATGTGGTGCTTGGAGACATGGTTTAGTGGCAAACCTGGTAGAGTAGGGTCAATGGTTGGACTGGATGATCTTAAAGGTCTTTTCCAACCTAAACAATTCTGTGATTCTATGTTGTAAAGCCTAGTGCGTTTATAACACTTCCCTTGGGGAAAATTACAGAGAGAAATGGAATGAGGTCTTTTCTAATTGAAAAGTGACAATGATTAAGAAGACAAATACAGAATGTGTTGAGTATTTTTCTTCTTGTTTTGTTGTATGTGTGTTTTTAAGAATACCAGTGGCATTATAAATTATGTGCTTTGCAGTTTGTCTTGTTTTTTCATTCCCCAAAGGCTTTTTATTAGCATAGCAGCTGAGTTGCACTTGTATAATAACGTATTAACTCCAGGTTTGGGTTTTTAATAGTCTTTCTTCATTAGTTTGACTGAACTGCTTGGATAAAATCTCACCGAGTGTATCCAGCTTTCCAGTGTGTTGAGTTTTTTCCCCCCTTCTGCGATGAAGCCCATGAAGACAAGTTAAAACAGAGGGAGAGTTGGCTGAAACTTTAGTGCCTCGAGTGGGTATGAGTCTCTTGAAACTTGAAAAGCACAAATTGAGTGTGTGGGACTTTTTTTGGTTTGGTTTGATTATTTTTATTTTTCCAAAGGCCAGATTGGGCAACATGGCAGTTCTTGGGATTAAAGCTCATTTCAAGGTACCTGATGCATTTGTTCCTGGGCACTGCGAGGCTGTGCTGCTCCTCGCAGACAGGGCTCAGGGCAGAGCAGAACTCGAGCACTGCGCGCGCTCTGCTCTTCCCTGCGCTGGTGCAGAGGTTCCTGCTGGGTTTGGCCTCCTCATGTACACCTACAGCACTGGGAAGAAACTTCGATTTCAGCAGCACCACCAAAGAAGACATGGGGGTGGATACATTTCTCGTATACGATACTTAAATGTTCAAGCCCTCGTCTGTGTTGCAGGACAAGGATAGATGTGCTCTGCTGCAGTGATTAAGCTGTTTGCTTCCCCGTGCTAACGAAGGAGATCGGAGAAGAGCAAGGCCATTGGCATGAAGAGGCCAAGTCTGAATGGGGGGAGCTGATCAGGTTTTATCGTCCAGACACGTTTCACCAAACCCATTTACAGACAATTTGCAGCTTAATTGTTCTCCCTCCTCCCACAAAGCGAGAGATTAAAATCTCTCTTCTGTTGATAACACTGCTGTGTGACTGCTGTAGCATTAGACTAGATTCCACACTGAAATAACCCAATTTAGAGTTTGAAGAGCAAGGCATGATGCATAGCCGAACGCTGCCTGCACCTCCTGGCCCCGTCCCTGTGGTCCCTGCGGGGTCCAGCCCATCCCTATGACCAGCTCCAGGAGAACATTGAGGGAGAGATGGGGCCGGAGGAGTGTCCGTGCCGGAAAGCAGCGTCCCCTTCATTCTGGTAATCGTACTGGGCCTTACTATTGGCACCTCTTGGCAACTGTTTTGTAATACCCCAATTGCAGGAGTCCCAGAGCCAGAATAAAAAGCTGTCAGGGATGGGTGAGACGCCAGTGTGTTGTCCCAGATTCTGACAGAATTCCCACCCTTTCTTCTGCTTCAGCCTCTGCTCGTTATATATATGTCTGTAAGCGTGTGCAGGAAGCTTGGCTTAGGTCGTTTGTAAAGGACACGTCTCATGTGCGTGTTCCTTCCTAGGAAGGAATTAGGGCAGCGCTTCCTGATGGCCAGAACTTCACCTGTGTCACCAAAGTACCGTGACCAATTTAGCAAGGTTTAGTTCATTTAAGGGACCTCTCATCCTAGGAAAGGGACTTTCCTTTACAACTACCTTGGTCTTGTTTTTCTTCAGAAATATAACGTGTTTTAATAGAAAAGGAAGTTTTCCATCACTGGCCTCACCTATATTTTTTCTTTTTTTCTTACTGTAGCCGAGGCATATGCTGCATTTTGAGGCTAAATTGACTCATCTTCCTAAAAACCTTGGTTGTTTTTTGTTTTGTTTTTTTTCTTTTCTGTAACAAATTCTGCAAAAAGTGGGCTCTGCACCCAAGCTGGAGGGCTGCTCTCCAGCCTGTGGGCTCCACTGCCCATGTGTAGGTGAGGCGGAGGGGCTCTGGGTCAGTGCCCCCCTGGGTGGGGGTTGGTGCATCCCATGCCTGGCTGGGCTGCCGGGCCTTCACCCCACCGGTTGGGGGCTGGGGGTCAGCAGGGGTGCTCTCAGTGCCTCTGGGTGCAGCTGGCACTGGGACATGCCTTTGGGCTATGTAGGGACGCTCCCCTACATAGGGGGGACAACACGGGCGGAGAGATTGTGCCTTTTTTTTTTTTTTAATGGTTTTACATCATCCTCTTTTTCCCAGCCCTTTAAGTTTGGGTGTTTTTGTGCATCTGGTTAATCTGATTTATGTTTAGAAGAAACGAGCTCCTGTTTCAGCCCATTCCTCCAGCACAGGGTGCCCATGGCAGCCCTTGGGTCCACTCACCCTGTTGTTCCATGGGCAAGCTGTGCCACTGCTTCGGGGCTGGATCATAAATCGTTGGGAATGTGTGCTTCTCCAGGCTCTTCCCCTCACAGTGCATTCGAGCACCTTGCTGGGGTTGCTGTGAAAGACCCAGAGCTTCTCTTTTAAGAAGGTGCCTTTAGCTAAAGCGCATTTTTAAGGCAAAAGTCCTTTGCAATGTTTGGCTTTTAATCCCTCTCTTCCCACCTTGTGTGTGATCTTCCAGTGTAGAGGCAGCTGCGTTTTAGGGGTGCTGTAAGTCTATGGGCTCCTAGTCACTCATGCATCTAACTTTAAGTGACAGATAAGGCTCCTGCTTTCAAGGCATAATTCTGCTTTTTGGAGGTGGTGAGCAGAGCTGGTTAAGCATTTTGGGCAATGGCAGAAATAGCTGCTCTTTAGCAGAATGAGCTCCAAGGTAACTGGCAGCACTTACCACCTGGGCTGTTTTCTTGACATGTATTTGCTTTTACTGGCACTTAAATGCCACCTGCCATGAGAAAACTTTCCATAAAAAAAAAAAACAAACAAATTTGCCTGACTCGGCAGAAGCCACCCCAGCTGGTACAAATGTGTGATGCTGCCCTTCGAGGCCTGATGGGTCTTCCTATGAATCTACAGATAGATATATATATATATATATGTGTGTGTGTCTGTATAGATAAAATACAGATGGCAGCATCCATGATAGCTTAGGGCACAGCTTTCCAAAACTGGATTTTATAGCTGTCCCTATTGAGAAACAAACAGTTTAAATCCCCAGAACTATTGAATTTTGCTGATCTGGCCCCTGCTTTACAATGAGCACTGGAGTTGCTGCTGCCCCGTGCTGGGCATAGCAAGCCCTGGGTGCTGCTGGCACAAGGGGGCTTGGGGGGAGTGACCGAGCAGGATGGCATCTGCTCTCTGGGTGCCAAATGCATGGAAATAATGACCCTAACACTGCATTTGCCTCTGGTACTCAATTTTCCTTGGCCTCAGAGAGGTGTGAGGAATTATTTCCTTAGGAAATTTTAGGAGTGGCTTCTTACTGCCTCCTGCCAAGTGTCTCTGGAGTTAACCAGATAGTCTGTTGTTTGCTTGTTCTTGTTTGTTTGGAGGATTTTTGGCAGTTTTCCTTTATGCCAGTTCAAGCCACTCAAGCTGCCGCTGTCAGCTGGCTGAGCCCTGAGCCGAGGGACGTCTTGAGCTCCGGGATGTGGCCCCCATGGCCAGCCACATCATACCCGTCTGGCGTCTCACCAAAAAGCAGGAGGTCTCGCTGCCTGCACCCTGTGGCAGGTGGGCCAGCATCAGGGAGAGGGGGGCTGCCAGCACTGGTGCCTACTGTGCTGTGCCACGGGCTCCCTGTGCCAGTGTCTGACCTCTGTGACAGAGGGGACAATGTGTGTCTGGTGTGAGGGTGTGCCGAGGAGGACTTCAGTCCAGTCTTCCCTGGAGGAAGGAATGGCAGTGATGGGAATATAATTGCAGAAATTCAGCTTGCATTATTTAGCTAAATTGTTTCGTTAGGATGAATTGTGCTGGTTCATGGCTCCATGGCCCTGAGCAAGGCACGCGACGCGAGGCACTGAGATGCTGCTGGTTTTGTACCTGGCAGTGGGGCCATCCAGCACACTGCAGCTGGGAGGGCTTTTGGAAGTCCTGTCTGCGTTGTAGCTTGGAAACACTCTGCTTTGTAGATTGTCTTTAAAGATCCCTCCTAGAGACTATTCTGCAGCACTGAAAAAGTGAATTAATGAGGGTTTTTTTATCAAGCAACTAGCTGGGCTCAAAGCACGCAGAGCCCAGGTAGGCGTGTGTTGAGAGCTTTATTGGGGAAGGATGCGGTGGTGTCATTGGCATCTCAGCCACATTAGTTCTTCTTGTGCTCAATTACATGCTGCTTTTTCTGGTAGCTTAAAGTCTGTCTGTCTCTCTTGCAGCGGAGTTGGAGTTTGTACAGATAATCATAATCGTGGTGGTGATGATGGTGATGGTGGTGGTGATCACGTGTCTGCTGAACCACTACAAACTCTCTGCGCGATCCTTCATCAGTCGGCACAGCCAGGGGAGGCGGAGAGACGAGAACCTCTCATCAGTAAGTCATACCCTGCTCTTCCAACCCACATCATCCTGCGCTGTTTGCCAAATGGTGTGACACTGGGGAAATGTTGGAGCCAGAGGCATTTGTTTGGGTCGGGTTTGCCCACTTGGCATGAAGAGACACCTTCCAGGTTGGGTCTTGGCATCATCTTCTGTCTCGCAGTTACTGGGGAGGGGGCCCTTTTAAGGATGCCTCTGGCTCTTTAGGGTGCTATATATTGTAATATATGGACAGCTGTAGCCTCTGCCTTTGCCCTGAGCTTTGAAATTCAGACTTTACATCAGTGAAGTAACTGCATGAGGCTGTTCTTGGTGCGTCCTGTTCCTGAAACCACCACATAACCTCAGCCCTGGTTGGGGTGCATATGCTTTGTCTTTAACAACTCCAAACTATCGAGTCCTTTGGCGGCTCCAGTTGGAGAGTCTCAAGTAACTGTATAAAAGCTTATTGCCGGCCTTGAAGAGAACAGGAAATCCTGAAAGACTTTCTCCAGTTTTCACCAGCGGTGCTGCCATTACTGCGATGGAGGGGTCAGAAAACACTCGTCAGCCAGACAAGCAGAAATCTCGCCAAGGAGATGCTTGAGAGATTCCCTGTGTAACCCAGGCTCCCTGCTTCATAAAAGCCCGAGGAGAAATGTGTTAACTGTATCTCTGACGGTGACTCAGGGGACAGCCTTTCCAGCTTTGAGGCAGATGTTAGTTTATGCCGTTTCCTCAAATGCAGCAGCTCAGAGAGACTTACAAGAACGGATAGAGAAAAGACTTCATATTCTGTTGCAGGGTGAGCATGTACTATTCACCGCTGCCTACACGGCTCTGTCTTCAGTGCAGGGATATCTTGTACTGATACTTCTTTTTTTTAGCATTCACCCTGAAGGATCTTAAAGCTCTTTAAGTGATAGGGCTTCCTCAAGGTCACTGCTTTGCACTCTCTCCTCTGCAGGCTTCCAGGGCAGGCTGAGCACACCAGTGCTGCCCTGTGGTGGTCTGTGTGGGGCCGTGCTCTCTTGTATCAAATCCATGCTCTCTTCAAAAAAGATCAAATACTGGGATTGCTTTCTTTTTTCTTTTTCCTTCTTTTTTTTCTTTCCTTTTCTTTTTTTAAGTGAGAGAGATGTCTAACATATTTTGTTAAATAAGTCTTTGGTACAGCGCTGTTGAAGGCTGTCCAGCCAGCAGATGCCCAGGGCACGGGCTGTCCCTCTGCTCCGTAGCTGCTCTTGTTGTCACACATTACACACAGCAGATCAAGGTCCCTTATTGGACACTCTGTGCCAAAGTGAGGAGGACACCCCTTGGGAAGGAGAGCTGCATGAACCCCAAGCTCAATTAAACCGCGCTTTGTTTTGTGGGCTCTGGAGCGCGTCTCCGGAGGGCACAGTGGTGATCCTGGCTTGTGGTCATTTATCGATGCTGTGCAACGAGATCAAAGTGCTGGGAGTGCATGATCCCGCCTCAAACTAGCCAATGTGAGGGTGGTGATTGCTCAAGCGCCTGCCTGCTTTGGGGATCAGAGCTAAACTCCCCTCACGCATCCCGGCTCCTCCTGAAGTTAGAGAAATCTTATGTCTCTTTTTACCGTCCTGTGCATCCGCTTCCAACAGTAACAGAATGTGACCATCTGAGCGCATGAATTATTAAAAATAGCAGAAAGATTGTTTTCTCATTTCCAGATTTTTTTACTGTTTTATCGTGTCCAGAATGTTTTACTTGAACAATACCAAAACGTTTCATTTTACATTTTCAAAGCAAACATCAGATAAAGCCTTTTTTATTTTAACATACTAATTTGTTTTCTTAAGTGGCCTGTTTTTTATTTTCTTTAAAAAGAGGAAGGAAGGAAGGCTAACATGGAAAAAGAAGAGAAAATCACATGGAGATTGAACAAAAATTTCAGGTTGAAGCAAATAATTGTTGACTGTTTAAAAAATAATGCCTTTTTCCCCTTTTTTTTCCTTTTTTTAATTTTTTTTCTTTCTTAAATTTCACCGGGCCAAAATTTCCAGTCATTTTTTGGCCCAGTCCCCGCACCAAAACAGCTCCTTTATTTATTCAGCCTTCAGACACATCAGCAATTAAATGACTTTTCAGCAAAGGTTTATCTCCGTGCCTCTACTGGACCTCAGTGAGGATCCAGAGTCTTCAAAACCTTTCTCGGAGCTAAGGAGAGAAATGCAAATGTACCATTTTGGGGGTTTTCCCCCTCTCTATAATTCTTCCCCTTCTCCCTGCCCCTGTCTGTGCTGTGAGTGCAGCGTTAATGGACTGGCAGTCAAGCTTCCCTGTGGCCCCTTGTGTGCTAAGCGGGATGCTCATTACGGTGGGATCAATCGTAATAAAGATCTTAAAGGTAGCTCTGTTCGGATTCAGGACAGCATGTCTTTTTGTAGAAAACAGCTCCAGTCTACATGAGCACTGAAGGCTGGCAGGCTGAACTGGATACCAGTTTATGTCATCCATTAAACTTGCGCTGAACTGGTCTTGGGCTTTTTAAATCCCAAACTTCATTTTGCTGCCGTGACCGCAGATAGGCACCAGAGCTGCATACAAGCTTTTCATCTTTTGAAATATTAAAGTAGTTCATCCCATGGTCAGGATGCTGCTACATCTCCTGGAGTTGTCCTTTTTTGTTGTTGTAGCTCAAAATTACAATTGAAGGAGAAATTAGTTTCCCTGAAGGATTTTTTTTTTTTTTTAAATGCAGTTCTTGCTGGCAAGGAATTTTTGTATTAACATCATGTGTTTTTCCATCACCATTCTTGCTGTACTTAACTCTGTCTCCTTTTATTTTTTTACTTAACTCTGTACCTTTATTTTTCCAGAACTATTTAAGAAATGATGCTAAAATGATACTAAAAACTGTTGCAATAGGAATGGCACTGTCCCTGCACCTTTGGAGCACTGATATCATAGAATCATAGAATAGTTTAGGCTGGAAGGGACCTCAGAGGGCATCTAAATGCAATTTCCAAGCATACCTTTGTCCCCCAAAATGGAAAATACAAGTCCTCATGAAGGCTCAGAGACTTAATCTGCACCATGCAGCTTTACAGATAAAATTCTCTGACATTACTAAAACAAGCAGTTCTATAAAAGTCAAAGATTGATCTCTAAAAAGAAATTAAAAAGTAATTTTAGGGTCTGCAGTGAGTCCTCTTGGAGGCTTTTACTGCCATATTGCTCATCAGACAGCAGAATTGCAGCTTTCATTTCAGAAGACTTTCTAGACTCAGCCGTGGATGAGGTGAATTAAAGTCCTAAGTATTCAAATAATCAGAGGTGAGCGAGGAGAGCCCCGAGGATGAGGATTTACAGTGATGATGCCCCCTCACGGGCAGTGCGGTTTTGCTTGGCTCGGTGGGGCTGTGTAGCCATCCCATGGCCGAAGCACAAAGGCTAAAAGTAGGTATGTTTTCTGTCTCTGAGGCTTTGCCCTCCTCTGACAACCGACTGCCAGCAGTTTTCATCCTACTGCAGAGTTTTCAGGAGAGATGAGCCGTTACCCAGATGGGCTTTACAGTAGCTTGTGAGGCAGAGGGTTGGTGTCAGTGAGCAGTGAGAGTGCTTGTGGTCTGTCAACCGTGGGCACGTAAGCATGTCCAGGTCAAGCCCTGGAGTCCCGGGCAGAAGTGGTCAATAACAGCTGCAGAGATCCAGCTCCCAAAGAAAATGGGTCTCCTGTCTGCTCCTTGTCTCTCTCTGGGTCCCATCTTAATGGTGTTTCTGCTGGTTTGCTACTTTTGCATCCGCATGTTTCCCAGAGCATCGTTCCTGGACCGCATCTGTACGAACAGATGAGTTAATGTGTGAGCCAGAGCTTTTCCTCTGAACACCTGGGTGGGGGGATATTGGGTGCAGGCTTTGGGTGAGTGGGTACTTAGGAGTAGGGGATGTTTTGGGCAGAGCAGCTCGCATAAGGGTGCGTAGGTACCCTCCCCAGCACCTGCTGTGGCAGGAAGCCCCAGCTGAGCACAGCGATGCTCCGTACCCTGGGGAGCACCGGGCTGCAGCCACCCTCGCAGGAGCTGGCTGACATCACTCCCGGGAAAGGGGGAAGCAGATGGGATATTGCCATGGCACTGCCCACTGCCAAGTTAAATATAAAACATCTAGCAGAAGGCAGCGGGGTACTTGCTGCTCAGGAAGTCTGCCACAGGGGCACGGCAAAGTAAACACAATTTTCGGAGTGCTTCCCGCTCCTGCCTGCTGCTTCGGCGTCCTTCGGGATGAGGTGAAGGGCTGGCAGCATATGTGACAGCACTGGAAACCCTCCCCATGCCCTTGGTGTCAGCGCTGTGGCTGAGCAGGGTGGAGGATTTGATCTGTGGCAGATGCAGTTCCTCTTGGGTCTTTTGGCTGCTGGGGGCATTTGACTGTAGACTATCCCTGCAGGCAAGAAATACACGTAAAATGGACCAGATTAAACAGTTGATGCCTGTGTAAACAGTTGCATATTGAAGTCTCAAGGTCTGTATAAAACACGGCATTGCATTGCTCAGGACAGGTTGCGTGGTACACAGCTCAACCAGCACGTATGTTAGCTGTAGCTGGGGAGAGTGCTGGTATTGTGACACTTAACCTCTGCTCCAAGGAGGTGCTCCCTAGGAGGTGCTCCCTAAAAAACACCAAGAAGTGGGAAGAATCTGAGTGGGCCATCTTATTTCCATATAAATACGCTGTTTTCCTTGCGCTGGCAACAGGACTGCCTTGAGGTTTATGTGCAGAGCTGAGCTTCACAAACAGGAACCCAATGGGATTCTCTCCATATCCGATACCACACGTGATGCCGTAAGAGAAAATATATTCCAAAGTTGGGGAAAATAAAGAAGAAAAAGGGAGGAGGGGGGCTTTTTTGAAGGCGGTGCTGGTGCTGCATTTCAGGCAGTCGGCTGCCTGTTGCAGGATGCCCTGGTGCTGAGGCTCCTGCTGCAGGGCTCGGGGCCGGCCCTGCCTGCAGGGGCACCCCCACTTTGTCTGCTCTCCGAGGCGCTTCTGGGGGGAGCAGAGATGCTTCTCAGCCACTTAGTGGGATAGTTGCAAAGGCATGCAGCAACGTTTTCCCTTGGATGCTGCAGCTTGGTATGAGGCCAGATATGCTTCACAGCTGGAGAATGTCCAGGGAGCATCATACAGTCAAAAACACTTCTGACTTTATCAGCGAAGGTGTCCGTGGTGCTGCGGTAACATTGCAGCTTTTTACAGACTTTCACTGGGGCAGCAGGTTGCCCGGACCACCACCACCGTTACTATAGAAATAGTTTTTTTCATAGTAGGAAGGCTTGTGGTTTGCTCATCTGAGAGCCCTGTTGCGTAGGCTGGGCCCCAGAATGGCCTTTGAGTGGGACATCTTAAAGGGAAAAAGGGGAAAAAGAAACACCCTTGGCATTTTTTTTCCACTGCTGGTAAATACTTCTGCTTGTGCCTGACTTGCTAGTGCCAGAACTGGAGACTCACCTGTGAGGAACTGAGAAGTGCCGGCTACTCCAGGTTATAACAATGAGCCTTCTGGCTTGTTTTCCTCTGGCCCTGCTTGCCAGAGGGATGTTGCCACGTGTGAATATCAGCAATATTTAAATATTTTAGTTCTTAAGGCAAGAGCATCTAAGGTAAGCTGTGTACCCTCAGAGTATCATCAGCAAATGGGATGAACCTGTGTTTGTTTTGATCATGAATTTGTAAACTAATCTCATGGTTTGGGAGAAATTGGCTTGTGGCTTTATCATGCCTGGGGTTGTTGGCACCTGGGTTCGGATTGCAGGATCAGGGTGATGTGGTACTTGCAACGTAAGGAAGCCCCTAGAACATAGTTCCTCAGTCCGTTTAAGCCAAGGACCACTTACCCTTTTGGGGGAAAAATACTCTAGAACCATCCTGTTGCTACAGATTTCTGGGGTTTTTTAGCCGAATCAAAGTTAGGCTTAACATTTGGTTATTCACTTATTATCTTTATTTTCCCATTATTTCCTTGATTGTGTACATCAGAATGTGGGTGTGAGGTTTTTCTTTTTTTTTTTTTTTCTTTTCTTTTTTTTAAATCTTTTCATTATTTCATGGAGCATTTTCTGATGTCTTGTGAATCACCCACAGCTCATGGATCACAAATTGAAAAATACTCCTCTGGTGTGTTTGAACCAGGGAGAGAAACATGCTGGGTGAGTGTGGGCGGGAGGGGGGAAGTCTGCAAATGGGAGAGCGTTGTTTGCTGGTGTCATTCTCATAATTCATTCTGCAAGTGATCTATTAAATATAAACGGAGGTGGCAATCGAGGGAAACTTTAATCAGAAGTGTTGTTTTCAGTGGCAATATGCTAATACCCAGCATATGTGATACCCCTACTGGAGCTGGCTGCCTCCTTAGACGAGGGTGCGTGCCATGCGTTGCTGCAGCATGGGCAGGAACATGGTGTGGCGGCAGCAGCGTCTTACCTGGGCTCTGGTGCAGGATGAAACCGGGCATGAGGTGTTTGCAGAAGGAGCTTGGTCCCTGCTGGCAGTCAGACTCACTCTGCTCTCTCTTCTTTCCAATGCAGGAAGGGAGCCTGTGGCCTTCGGAAAGCACCGTGTCGGGGAACGGAATAACAGAGGTGAGGGTGATGCGGATGCGGGTGCCGCTGCCTTTCCCGCTGTCCCAGCCTGCAGCATCTCGTGCTTCTCGCCCTCTTTCTCTCTTGTTCTCCCTTTCAGCAGCAAATCTACACCCCAAGACCCAGCGACCGCCTAGCAGTGCCATCCTTTCTGCAGAGGGACCGCTTTAACAGATTCCAGCCAACCTATCCCTACATGCAGCATGAGATCGACCTGCCACCCACCATCTCCCTGTCGGATGGCGAGGAGCCCCCCCCGTACCAGGGACCATGCACGCTGCAGCTGCGAGACCCCGAGCAGCAGATGGAGCTCAACAGAGAGTCAGTCCGGGCCCCCCCCAACAGAACCATCTTCGACAGTGACTTGATAGATAACTCGGTGTACGGGGGGCCGTGCCCCCCCAGCAGTAACTCTGGGATCAGCGCGACCTGCTATGGGAGCAATGGTAGGATGGAGGGACCGCCGCCCACATACAGCGAGGTGATAGGGCACTACCCTGGGTCAACGTTTTACCAGCATCAGCAGAACAACAATGGGATGCCCTCCATCTTGGAGGGCAGCAGACTCCATCATTCACAAATCAATGGCCTTGAGAGCACAACCGCGTGGAACAAAGACAAAGAGAAACAAAAAGGGCACCCCTTTTA
>VYXH01010601.1:258501-323519 GCA_013397275.1 Burhinus bistriatus
CAGACATGTCTCACAGCTCCGCCATCCCCTGGGCTGCCTCTGGTCATCGCTATTTTTTACTTTATTATCCTAGCTAAAGAGGCGTCAGGTACCGTAGATGGAAATGAATCTGCTCCTGTGATGTATTAATTAAAGGCTAAAGAAATATGCTTAACGCTTTAGAAGCAAACCCCCTTTACCTCTTCTGAAGATGTCCTCATCCACAGCAGCACGGTCCCACCTGCTCTCCCACCCGCCGGGCATTGTGCGACTTTAATTTATCTTTATTTCAGAAGCATTTTGTCTTACTGTGCTATTGTTTACATTTTTATATTGCGTAGGTGTCTGGTAGGTGTTTTACCCTCATGGTGAATTTGTATGTGATGGAGTGAGCAAGTGAGAAGCCTGCGAGCACACGCGAGAGAAAGCAAAAAGGAAAGAACCTGTTCTCAGTCCTGGCTCCCCAGCTGGGAGAGCATCTCTCCGAGCGTGAGGAAGGGTCAGTAGGGGAACCACAGAGAGTGAAGATCTTACAAGGAGGTGTGATTTCATTTTCTGCAGGATGCTATCTAGTAGAGTGACATAAATGAAAGATATAAAGGCAATAACTATTGTTTTTAAGCAACTTTTCTATTACTTGAAAAAAAAAACAAAAACCCTATGAGAACAGTTTTCAAGTTCTGACCATTTGAATGATATTTATATATATTTTAAAGATGATGATGAATAGCTGAACTTGAAGTTTGATCACTATTTTTTGCTTTTTTTATTTTTGCCTAGAAATAGTCCTGTACCTTCTAGGTATTTCAAACTGCTTTCCCACAGCTCTTGAAATCTTCCTAGCTTTACAGTAATGTAACCTAAATTTTGATGACCTAAAAAAAAAAAAGCCAAAAAAAAAAAGTAATGCAAAGGAATAAATCTAGTTTGTAATGAAAGGTACAAAACTGATGGATTTATACGAGTTTTAAAAATGTATCTTTCCTTTATGTAACATATCTATTTAGTGCCTTATTAAAGAAACAGTAACCCTCCCTTTTTAGAGAGGGGAAAACAAAAATCATCGTTTGTGTCACGAGTAACCAGCGTCTGGTCTCTTGCTCCTTTGGACCTTGCATTCAATTTTCCAGTCCCTTCTTTCCCGGCAGCGCTGCCCTCTCCCCGGAGCAGCTCCGTGTGCCTGGCCATGCAGGCCGCTCCCTCTGCCGCTGCTCTCCGACTGTTCCTAAGGGAACTTGAACACATTTATGCACATTATCCTACCCGGGGAGGTAGGAAACTGTGGTGGATATTGTAAATGAGATACCAACCAAAAGAGAAACTGAAATATAATATCTACTGCCCTCTTGAGCCAAAACACGTGAATAGTGGTGTTGGGGGTTTTTTTTGGGGGGGGGGGGGTGGGGTGAGGGTGATGTTCTGTGATCTGAACTGGTTTGTTTGCTACAAAAAACCTGGTTACCTCAGCAGGTTTTGGGTGGAATACGCATCACAGATTTAAAACTGAGCAGTGAATAAGGAGGAGTCGTGGGGACTGGAGGTTGTTAAGTAATGGGATCGTCTTGTCATGTGGCGTCACCTGGCCATCAAACCCCATAAGAGAGGTCAGGGAGGCAGGTAGAGCCTGGAAAGGCATGGAGGGGTAGTGGGAGGGTGTCTAAAAATGCAGTGCAATTAAACCCAGCTGTCAACCAATTCTCTGGGGTGTTTTTCGTCTATTTTTTTTCTCTCTCCCCAGTTCACTCCCAGGATGAGCTTTTATTTCTCAAGCATCACCCCAAGTGTCTTCAGTTGAGGGACCAGTTTGTTGAGTTCCTGAGTCCAGTTTCATTTACCTCTTAGTCTAGTTTGGTGAACTTGATGAGCATGAAATGGGGTGGCTCATCAACACCAAATTTCCGTTGCAAATTAATACCTTTCAGACGATGCCACACACAAACAAAAACCAAGCTGCCACTTTTCCCACTGCTGTTACAGGTCCCTGGGAAGTGGCTGCAGCCCTGGTAGGGGGAGCCCCGGGTCCCAGGCAGCGGGTGCAACTCAAGTCCACCTCGACGGAGCCAAGTTGTCACCTTTTGTCTGTCTTCTGTCCATCCCTCTGCTTTGCAGTGCTGAGAACCGTATTTCAAGTGCAGATAACAGATCTGGGGCCCAGATCAACTCCAAGTTCTGAGTGGGTGTTTAGAAATAACGGTCTGTTCTTTTTTATTGTTGTTGTTATTATTGTTATTATTACTATTTAATGTTACTTTTTGCCTTGGGGTCCATTTCTTCCCAGTTCCTACATCCCGTATTACGAGAACTTGCTTTGCACATGCTTGCTGGTGTCTCTACTCATTTCCTTCTGGCCTTCATGCAGCTCAGGAGAGAACTGTACCAGAAGCTGGACTGCAGTCCTGCTCCGTAGGAGTCTCTAGCACCTTGCAGCTGCCAGCAGAGAGGTTCAGGCCCCTTAAGAATGAAGAAACAAGGCATTGCTAATGCTTAGCAACCTCTTGTCCTAGCCTGCCTTTTTGCTCGAAGTTTAAGAGTCACATTAGCTTTAAAAGGGGTTGTTAATCCTACAGAGTTTCTTACTTTACAGTATGGCAAACAGCATCCTTAAAGTGCCCCCAGATCATAATGGCCTGGAATGGGAACGTGGCTTTGTCCATCAGGATGGTGAGGAAGGATGGGTTTCATTTGGGGCTGACACTGGTGCAGCTTGTGTTCCCTTCACAACCCTCGATTTCACCGGTATGAAGATTCAGCTTTACTAACCTAGTGCATTTTTTCCATGTTAGAAAATTAATTCTATCTTAAGTGGGGGTATAAGGAAATCCAGTTGCTTTCTGGAGAATCACCCTTTTGTATGTGTATTGAACTATAAAATTGCACTAACTGCTATCTTAAAGAAATAAAAGCCCAACATTTTTACTAAGGATTGGGAAAAGACTGAATCCAGATGTGTAGCATTAACAGTGCTAGGCAAGAACAGAATGAATTTTTAATCTCTTCTGTCTCTGTATTGCTCAGAGATTTTCTATGTACAACACAAAGCTACAAAAAAAAAAAAAAAAACCAAAAAGAAGTTTTCCAGAAACTGCGCTTCAAATTTTTGCTGTACTATAGAAGCTCATGAAGGACAACATTAAAGTCCTCATTTGCCTGCCTTATAGACATATTTCATTGTATTAATATTTTCTTAAACTTCCAGTTGCATTGCTTTGGCTTTGGAGTTATAGGCAGTCCTGTATCCTGAGTTCTGTTCAAGTTTAAACTTATGTAAACTATTGACAGCACATGCAATGCAGTACTTATCTATATTTTGCTGTTTTAGTATGAATATGTACTCTGATGCCAATTTACAAAAATCTGTTGTAAACGCTTATTGTGTAACAGTAACCAATAGTGGCAATTATATGTCATTCTAAAAGCTGCAATACTTATACAATAAATTTTACAATACTTTGGAAAATTTGCCTTCACCTTTTGCTTTGTTACCCACAAATCAGAGGTTGCCAACACAATGCAATTTCAAAAGCTCTTCCTATTTTCAAATATTGGAAAATCAATGTTCTTAGTTTTTTATACTTGTGTGGTTTCCCCCCTTCCTTGTTAAGTAGCCTTCTGAATAACAGGCTGACCTCTGTATTGTCACAACATGTTTTTTCCTGCAAAGCTGTAGCTGGTTTCCGGTGTATTTGCATGCTTGGTCCGTGTGTACGCATGTGTGTGTGTACAATTCTGTTTTCTTTTGCGTAGATCAGGTGTCGCAGCTTTAATCCCCGAAGAAGCATTCCTGGTTTGCACCAGTATGTCCAACACTTGTGATACTGCCTTTCAGCCAAGAACATCGCTGATGGTCGGAAGGTCTTGAATAACCGTCAATCAACAAGAACTGTGTAGATTGACTCAAATTCTAAGCACAGATAATTTGTGTGTCTTTTTCCTTTCTGAGACTGTGGTCAAATTGCAGTGATCACATTAAAATGATTGAAAACAACTGTTTGCAGGGATTTTCTTTTTGTGTTTCTGAAGGGTGCCCTGTAGATTCACCCAGACCTTGGGTTCCCTCTTGGGACTAAGGAGTGCGTAGTAATTAATCCTTGGGATTTGCCTGAAGGCTGCCAGCTCTGCCTAAACCCTCCATCTCCCCAGCCCTTCTCTCTGGCTGATCACAAACCTCCATTTAAGGTGGCAGCATTTCTGAAAGTAGCCCCTGGCTTTTACAAGTGGCCTCTCGAGCTGGTTTGGATGGGAAGTGGTGGACACTTGGCTTTAATTTGGGGGAGCTGTGAGCTCGAGGAGCTCCTGTGGACTTCAGCGGGATGCCCGGATGCTCTGCACCGTTGGTTACTTGCAACACAGGCCCAAGCTGATGGCCAGTTGGGAAAATACCGCTAGTAATGGCTGAAAGCAGCTTAACTGCAGCCCAGGAGCTGCAGCCTCCAGCTCTGAGCAGGAGCTGTGCCACTCACCTCCCTGTTGCGGTTTATTTTGTGGGATTCCTGATGTCTTCTGTGCATTGCTGCTGGAAAGACGACCCAGTACTGGAAAGCAGCTGCCCTGGCTTGGAACACTGATTTTTTCCCCATAGTAAGCAATGAACTGCTTTTAATGCCATGCTGTTGCCTGGTTCATTGGTGGGGCTCTCCTGGCTTCAGGGAATGCTTGCAGGTAACTGACCACAGGCTCTGATGGGCCAAATACCCAGCTGATTCCAGTTCGGAGCCCTTCTGCCTTTAGACCCAAATTACTCAACATACCCCAGTGTCAGCAGCTGCAACATGGCTGGGGGGTTGTTTGGCAGGGGACTGTCCCCACCTGCTCTCAGGGCCTCGGTGAGCGGTGGGGCTTCAAGCCTGGTGCTGTCCCCATACCCCAAAGGAGCCAGAGGTTCCCAAAGAGCTGGGGTACTGCTTGGAGGATAAGCGTGTTGCCATGCAGGCAAGGTTCATGAGCAGCACTATGGGTTAAATGGCTTCCATTGCCATTTTAGACCGTGGGACACTGGCCTCAGCAGTCTGAGCTCCAGGATGAATCAATGAGTGATGATTTGGAGATGCAAGTGGGCTTTTCAAGGCATTGTGGAGCACTTGAAACGATGTATCAGGGGTACTGGAGAGTGTGCTGTATGCAGTACTGCTCTGTGCTGCCAGTGTTCAATGCCTTCCCGTCCATTTACAAACCACCAGCTGTTAGCCAGGAAGCCTTTTTTTCCTCTAAATCATGTTTTACATGAGCAGAACCCTGCTGGCTCCATTTTAGCATCTGACCAACTTTCACATGAGTGTTTGGAGCTAAAACTTTTAACCCATTTACAATCAAGAGTGATGCTTTGTCCCGAAGCCAGGCTCTCCAGGGCTGGATTTCTTGTTTCCTTTTGGAACGGTACCTTAGCAGCTCAAGCAGGCTCACGAGGAGGCTAGCGGCAGCTCCCGGGGGGGGCTGTGCTATGGGATAGCTTTTAGGAAGTAAAATCTTCATTTCAGTCTGAGTGCATGGACTAAAACAAGCAACTGCCCCATTGCATGTGTTCAAGCAGATAATGAAGACATGAGTTTTGTCTTCATTGCAGTCTTCATTAGCCCTGCTCTCGCCCCAGCTGCCACGCACGTGTGAGTATGGCCAAGATTAACCCTTGATATGGTGGGAGCTCTGCAGGAGCTGACACAGCTCGTGGAAACCGAGGCCTCCATCCTGAAAAGACACAGATGTCTCATTTTATGCACTGTGAATAACACAGAGAAAAATTCAAATGGCTTACTCGCTGTATAACACTGCACATGGGAGTCTTGTGGGATGGGGGCTGGCAAGAAGAAACAAGGTGAAAACCCATGGCGGGGATGACTTTATTTGCTTTACCAACACAGCGTTTTGGTTGACGAACATGACGCTGTGGGCTGCGAGGCGAGATGGGTGAAAGGGCAGGGTTTGGTTTGAACCACTGTTTTGAAATGCCATTTTTCTTTTTCAGATTCATGGCTGAAACAAACATCTTCCCGCAGAAAATGGGAACTCAGCTGAAACCACATTTTCCAAAGGGGAATTTTTTTTAATTAAAAAAAAAAAAAAAAGCCAAGTTCAACCAATGCAGTGCATGGGAATGGGCAGAGAAATATTGTTACTAAGCTACCTTTCTACAGGTAATGAGGTGATCTGGGGACACTGCAACACAGTTGATCAGCAGAAGATTATTTTTAACCCTTTTTCTTTTTTTTTTTTTTTTTTGCAACTCAGCAGAAGAAACAATTTTGTGACTTTTGGAAACCACAAGTGGCAAAGCCTTTGATTTTAAACAGATTTCTGTGCTGCAAATTGAATAGGACTTAAGAAATCAGATTCAGCTTTCCCCTGTGCTTCCAGCATCAAAATCCTTTTTGCAGCGCTTCTGGCCCTCCCTGGCTGCACTCGCTGGAAGGTGTAAATTCCAACTTCAAAGTATCTGAACTTCACAGCAGCTTTTTTTTCCCCGCTTTTTGTCTCCATATTTTATCTGCTCGTCCCAACCCAAACTCTTCCCCTCCGTCTGCTGGCGCCTCCTCGCTGCCACCCCCCTCCCCAGGAGCTGCGTTAATCCCTGCTTCTGCTCTCCCTGGCAGATGATCGTTTCTCATGCAGTCTCGGTGGCAGCTCCCGCCATGTTGCTGCCTGTGCCTGCATTTAATCCAGTTTGTGCTTGAAGGCCATGAAGCAATGTGCCCCCCCCTCCCCGGACTTCTTCGTCTCCAGTCCCGGTGCTCCAGGATGTTCCCTACCAGTGATTCCTTCCCAGGAAAGACAGAGGAGATGGCTTGGGGTGCTTTGAGGTGGGGAAGGTGTGAAACCTGGAGTCAGCCTCTTGCTTTTTAACCTGCTCAGGCTGCTTTTCTCTCGGGTTGATTTATTGGAGGGTCTTTTTCTCCATGCTGCTGGCCATGAAGCCCCTGTGCAGGCTGAGACCTGCCTCCTTGTCGAGGGAGGGGAAGCCTTGCCTAGGGACAGAAACCCCTGAGTAAGGTGGCTGGAAACACAAATTCTCCCTCATGGTGAGTGTCACAGTGATGGTTACACTGAGATTTATTAAGAAAGCAACGTGCTCTCACAGGAATCCTTGCTGTTGACTATCCTGACTGTTCTGGGAATTTGCTCCGAACACTTGCCGCTATCCTTTTTTTTTTCTTTAGAAAAACAGTCTAGAAATTCCCACTGTTTTGACATAAAACAGGACTCTCTAACAGTGTTAGTAGCAAAAGCAAAAGACTGGCACAGGAGAAAAGAGGAAATAATTCTTGCATTGTGCTCCTAGACGTGATCAGGATGGAAAAGCACTGCTCAAGATCCACTTCATTTAAGATATGATGGTGTCAAAATTGCATCCCGCTCCCTCTTTCTCCTTCTCAGGAGCCCTGCAGACAGCTCACCCCTCTCATTTGAACCCAGTGCAGGAAGAACAATGGGTTGTGCTCAGTGGGCAGGCGGGGCAGCTGGTCCAGCTGGGGGCTTTGACCCAGGTGGGCATAATCCTGCCATGGCCTGGGAGGCAAATTTCAGCAGCTCCAGGGAGAGTGGGGGCTGGCTGTAGGGATTTCCTCTGCTCGTCTGCTGAGTAGGAGCTAAAGGAGGTTTTGAAGAGGGTGTTCCCTGACTACCCTTTGCAGTTGCATGATATGGGACTGGGTTTTGGTTCAGTGATGTCCCAGGTTTCTGAAGCTGCCTGGGTGGTGTGAAGGAAAGACAAATCCTCTGAAACAGCAGCTGCTTCAGTGCTCTCTTTTTGAGGTGAGATTGAGATTTATGGCTTTCTTTTTTTAGGGTACACAACAGTGGGCTTCAGGATGTCTAGGAGCTGTAGGTGTGCTTTTCCTTCTTCTGTGCATTGATCGCTGCAGCTCTGGGGCCTCTTCCCTGGCTGCCTGCCCCCCTGGAGGAACATGACCTGCTGCTCCCTGTGTGAGTAGGGCTTGCTGCCTGCCAGCGAGCATCCCTCTCTGCTGGGCAGTGTTGCCCAGCAGGTCGGGTTGGTGGCTGCATGGCT
Source organism: Burhinus bistriatus (assembly GCA_013397275.1). Classification (NCBI taxonomy): domain Eukaryota; kingdom Metazoa; phylum Chordata; class Aves; order Charadriiformes; family Burhinidae; genus Burhinus; species Burhinus bistriatus. The sequence goes on from VYXH01010601.1 coordinate 266,480, forward strand.
CCTCAGCTTCCTCCCTGGCTCTGCATACGGAGACCCTGTTGTCAGGTAGGATTAAAAGGTGCATAAATGAAATTTAGAGCTCTGGCTGACCAGACTGATGGCTCTGGACTAGGCAGAGAATAGGTGGCACGAAGCACTCTATGCAGTGTACTTGGAGTGGGTTTTAAAATGCAGAAATGTGGGAGTGTTGACTGCTGGTCAGGATTCATTAGTTGTCAGCTCTTGGAAGGTGTTTGTTGTTCCCTGCGGGCCCCCCCCCCCAGTCCTGACTCAGTTCAAGTGCACATGGTTGCCTTGAGATTGATTGTTAGCAGCAGCAATAAATCACAATCACAGTAGCTTGGATGCCAGTCAAAATGCAGCTCCTCAGAGTATTTATCTCTTGCAAAGGCAGGGAGCCTGGACATTGAACAACAAGATCAGCGTGGCTCTGTGAAGTTGCATGTTTGAGAGAGTAACTCTGAAGTACAAAGCTATTGCTTTGGGAAAAGAGACTGGAGACTTAAGTATAAAGCACCTCTGCTGCATTGCAACAGGCTGCCCAGGGAGGTTGTGGAGTCCCCTTCTCTGGAGATTTTCAAGACCCGCCTGGATGCAGTCCTGAGTAATGTGCTCTAGGCACTCCTGCGTCAGCAGGGGAGTTGGACTAGAAGATCTCTAGACATCCCTTCCAACTCTAACAATTCCGTGATGCTAACCAAATAATGTGCTGCACCAAGGCAGATGGCTTTGTACCTGGCTGCCATCTTCTCCTTTCCTCTGTGGCCTTGCTATTGTCAAGGCATAAATGGAAAGAAGAAGGTGGCTTTTGCTGCACTGGAAGCTTGGCACAGATGTCGTATCTTGTTTCCCAATACTGCAGAAACTACGGGCTACTTCAAAAGACCTTTAAGATGGATATACCCAGACCACAACACCCAGGGAAGGGAATTGCTGTGCTGTCCTGGGGACCACAGCAGCTCTGCTGAGTCTCTCATCAGCAGAATGTGGCAGTGGCTGTAAGTCCCAGGCAGTCACTGTAGTGTCATGTGTGGGTGTTCTCAGTTTGTCCCCTTTGTGTTACCGACAGAGGATGGGCTGTGGCCACAGCTCCTGCTCCAATATTGTAGCATTGAGTTAGCATCTTCAGTAGCAAGTGCAGTCAGCTACCTTTTTGCAAAAGGTGTTTACAGCGTTTTAGTACTTGGGCCCATTAAGATGGGTAAGAATTAGGCACCCAAAACACTTCAGGAGCAATAAAACAGCCATACAAGCATGCAGTCATTCAAGACCAGCCCCTTCAGGGTGCTTTGTGGTGTTCTGAGGGGTGTCTGTTTAGGTCTGGGGTAGTCAGCAGAGCTGGTGTGAGTGAGAGGAGGGAGCGGGGCCCCTCTGGGTGAGTGCACGTCAATGGCTTTCTCAGGGAAGATGACGAGCTGTAAGCATGTGTTCATTCCAGACAACTTATTAATGTACTTGTCCATCACAGTGCACACAGTGTTGGGTTTTTTTCCCCTTGAATCTCAAATCAAAGCTCTGCAAGGTTCAGATGAGCAGAATCAGGTTAAAAATGAAATTATGCACAATCCTGATGGGCTCCACTGCTTTCTTTTTCTCATCGCTGTCTTTCTCTTGTCAGAGCTGGTGTTTCCCTCTGCTCTGCTGAGCAGGTCTGTCAATTTTCTGTTCTGAGGAGGAAAGCTTGAAGTTCTCCAAGAGCCCTGGTGCCCTGTCTCCCTGCTGCCAGGGCAGCCCTCCCATGAACACGGAGCAGCCAGAGCTAAATATAAGCTGGGGATGGGAAAAAAAGGGGAGTAGGGGAGAGTGAGTGAGAGGATCTGTTTATTTTCCCTCAGATCTCTGAGCCCTGTTACGTTTTATTGCTTTGCAAACAGGAGGTCTGGAAAGCTTCCTTTCCTCCTGCGCCAGTGCACAGTCAGCTGGGTGCATAATTCCTGCACTTGAAGGAAAAAATACTTAATATGACTAGATTTACAGTTATGTTATGAGTGGCATGAAACTGGAACTTTATTTACCTTCTCTAGGCCAGATTTTACTGTAAATGCCCAAATAAACTATTTGTACAAACAATTTCTGCAAATTTGCAAAGTGTCTGGGTGCACTTGCATCCTGCTGCTGAGAATTTAGATCTGATGAGTAACCTGTGGCAGAAGAGCAGCTTTTATTGGAGAAAACCCATACAGAAGGTGATGCAGGCAGGTGCTCTATGTGCAGCAGTCTCGAGGAAGGTGTGGTACCTTCAGCACACTTGCTCTTCATGCACACATAAGGATGTGGCTGCCATTGCCTATAGCCTGGCGATGCTTCAAAGGAAACTCTTACGTTTTGGAGTGTATGGTGTTTGAATAACTGTGTCAGAGAACAAAGGGATAGTATCAAGGAATATAATTGAGACTCTTTGCGGTGTAGAAAAGCACAGTATGAAGGAAAGCTTTAAGGAAGCAGACTAACTTTATGTTCAAGTTTACTCAACTCTTCCAATTCGTCAAAAGATGCCCGACTCCTCAGTGAGGTTTCTGCTCTAAATCAAGGTCTTCCCAGACTGAGTCATGAGCAAATGTAACTAGTTGTGAGTAACTGCTGGTACCAAATGTGAGTTTGGAAAACAGGCTTTGTCTTTTAAAGTTTTGGCTTATGGGAAAAGGCATTGGTTTTGCTTCCCTGCTCGGGCTTTCAGTGCCATATGTGGTTAAAAGCGCAGCCACGACTTTCTGCTTCTGCATGTACTGCCTGTGCATGGGGGTTTCTGACAGCCCCGGGAGACTATGCCCATCGCTCACTTTCTGTCTGGGTCTGCAGCTTCTGGACTTTAGGACTTGGGCAAACAGCACAAATGTCATCCAGCATGGTTACATGTTTCTTTTAAAGAAATTCTGCATTATCAGTCCTACACAGAAAAAAACCCCAGCCCTCAGGGACTGCATCATGTTGTCCTCCATCCCCATGTGCTGTCTTCCTCACTGCTTCTGGGTTCCCATTAACCCAGGACTTGTTCACGGCTTGAGGAACAAGGTTCTGCTGCAGAAACAGCCCAGTCCCCAAGCTCTGTTCTTTGATGCATCTCAATGTCTTCATGGCAAACTGACGGGTGGCACTTCCCACTGCTGTGACCCCAGGTCTGCCCTTCCTGGAGACTCTGGTTTCTTCTCCAGATCTGGTTGAGTTATGGGGTGGCAGTATAGGACCTGAGTGGAATCAAAACTGCATTTTAATTGTAAATGTTTGTCCAGAAATTTATGTTTCTGAACTAATGTTTCCCTCCAACCGATGCATTTGGAAACAAATGACTCTTGCTAACTGGTTTGGGTTTCCCCCCTGTATAACAGGAGATGCACATGTAGAAAATCAACCATGCATAACTGAAAATCCCCCTCTTTCAGCAGTTATCCACATAATCACTCAGCTGATGTGTTCGCTTGTTCTCTGGCAGTTATCACCTAGGAGTTGTGTGGCTGTCTGGAGGGGGTTAATTTTTCTAATTTTTGTTTCTTGAGCTGAAATGTGTTGAAAATCACTATAAACAGGCTTCCATGTCTAATAAGTTTTCTTATAGTCCCAAATAAGTGTATCCATAGGGGGAACGTTATTTATGGCTTCCTTTGGTTGGAAAGGTATATTAGATGTCTTCACACCTCTGAGATCGGTAATTCTACTTGTGTCAATATGTAAAACAGTTTTGAGCAACATCCAAGGGCCTTTTATCAGCTGATCGATGGCTCCTGCGCAGTGTAGATACTCTGCTCCAAAGCCTTTTTCTCTGCCATGCCAAACCAACTGCCTGAAACCCCCAGAAACCTAACATAGAGAACTGACAGTCTGAGTGAGTGGGAGCAGAGCACAAAAAATAAGTGTAAAATGTGTTGTAAAACTGAAAAGCTGTGTTTTATTGCCTTTCATATAAGGCAGGTGAGATCTTGCCCTGCTGCAAACCAGGTCTTGAAGGTGACAACAGATTTCAGTTGCTTTAGGAGGGTAAAGCAAGTCCTGCACATAGCTGGTGTGTAAGTCAGTGTGTTAAAGGAGAGCTGCAGGTTCAGTATTCCTCCCAGGAGCATCCCTCACCTCCCTTTGCTGTTTTGGATGCCTTAGCCCAGAAGTGCATGAAGCTCTCCTGCCAGCGGAGAGGGGTTTCCTCTAGGAAATGTAGGAAATGGTCAAAATGCAACAGCTGTGCTTCATTTGGCAGCCTGTAGATGCTGAGGGGAAAGCAGAAAAGCTCAGCTTGGGAGGGAGCAGAGTCAAAAGGAGTAAATCAGCTTTGGCACATCCCTGCAGGAAGGGGAGCAGCAGCTCCCAGGGAGCTAAGCAGATGGGTTGGCCCGTCCAAAGGGGCTTGTGGCAAAAAAGACACCACCAGAATGACACCTGGTCCGTGCAATTTGGAAAGCAGGGTTTGCATGTGGGGAGGTCAGCTGTTGACATGAGCTGGTTTTAACTTCTCATGTGGTGGAAAGATTATAAGATGTTTGGGGCTCTTTGTGAAAGGTGCTGTGAAATCAAGGAATTAAGATGCTGCTGAAAGCCTCTTAATGGATGGGATGGAGCATTGGATGACATGGCCATATTTAGTGGCTGCTTGAGGTCCAAATTCTACCCATATGAGATTTGAAAGTGGCCATGAGATTACAGGACTCTGCTTGCATCAGAAGTGACTACACAAACGCAGTTTTGGGCCCCTTTGAAAGCTGGGGATTTCATGGAGCATCTTCCCAGCCATTGATTGATAACAGGTCTGAGCTTTGGAAGTGCTGAAGTCCAGGAGTGCAGAGGAACATGAGAACATAGCCTGAGGCAGCTCAGGGCGAGTGTCCCAGCTATCTGGTGGCCATAGGCAGGGAGGGTTTCCAAACTGGGCTGCACATTGCACTGACAGCTGTCCAGTATCCCAGGCTATATGTGGGGTGGATCTACCTCTTGTAAATGTATGGTAACAGCTTACTGTGTACCATGATGGTACTAGTCAACCTTGTTTCACACAGCTTTCTCACTGCACACCTTCAGTAACAACCCATGATGGGTCCTAGCAGTTGTTTGGTATTTTACAGTAGTTTCCCTGTTGCTTTGACCTCTCTTACTCTCAGCCCGAACACACGAAAGTAATCAAGGTTTGTTCAAGAGTAATTTTGCATCAGCGCTTCTCTTGAAGGGTAGATAATATGTGGTGGGGTTTTTTGTTGGGTTTTGTGTTTGTTCGTTTTTTTTTTAATAAAGCTGCATAACAAAGGATTTCATCATTCCAGCAATACTGAATGTAATGTGCTTACCATAATTAATGACACGACTAATGGTGGATTGGAATTTTGCCTTAATTATATCATTAAGATACATTTCATGCATTTAATTGTTTTTGTAAAATGACAGCTAAGCTCTCTTGCCTCACATTTCCCATTTCCTGATTCAATTACTTCACATGCAAGGGCAGCTTGCTAGTAATGTCCTTTCACAGCTTTTGCTTTCCAGGGGAAATCAAGTGGTTTTTGGTTGATATGCCAATACATTTCAGGTTAGCAAAGCTCTTCTGTGCTGTTTGTCAGTTAGTGGTGAACAGATGCACTGAACTCTTTCCTTCTCCTTGCCGGACTGGATCTCATGAAAAACAGGAGAGGGAGGGAAAAGTGTCAAGACAGGCCTGGGAAGAACAAAAAGGTTAAAAATCAATCTGCAGGCCTTATCGTGTGCCCTGCTGCAACAGGCAGTTTTGGTAAAACATGCCATGTCTGGGCCAAAGGCAGGAGTCTTGGGATCAGGGACTCCAGTCTCAGAGGAGATGATGTGATGATCCAGGGATTCACTAGCAAAAGTTCCTGGATGTTCATCACATGAAATCCAGCTGCTGGAGAAGAGCTGGCCACTCCAAAGGAGTCCATCCCCTGCCACAGGGAACAGACAGAGCTCAGCTGTGAGAAACAGGGTAGGATCTTCTTCTGTGCGTCCCCAGCTTCGAAGCTGAGACAGTGTGACCACACAGGATACCATGTTCTGAAAGAGATGTTTTTGCAGGAAGACCTAGGAGATCTGTTTTCCTGGTTTGTTTTAGCATGGTAGTGCTGATTTGTTAGTTGTGACAGTGCTGACCTGTGGGACCAGGTCACTGCTGGGAGATGGAGCTGCATCTGTGGGCCTTCTCATGGGCCAGCACTAGCAGGAGGCTCAGGGCTTCCCTCCAGGACACGTGCAAAATTTCCTGCTTGCTCTTTGAAATTAAGTCAGCTTGTGTCTTTGCAAGGCCAGAGCCAGTCACCTGCAACAAGCCCAGCCTTCTGGCAAGGCATCTAGAAGGCATATGAATCAGCGTGGTCCATTGTGGTCTAAAATAGAACCTAGAGCCCTTGGCAATGGTGATGTACAGGGATTTGTTTTGGATGAGTAAATACAGTTTTCGCTGGACAGGAGTTTGTAGTTATGTTTGCAATTCCCAGCTGCTCAGAGGGATGGGAGTGGTGCGCACTCTCTCCTTTGTGCCTTTTCTGACTGTAGCTCCCTCCCAAATCCATAATCATTGTTATATGACTACACAAAGGCAAAATTCAGGTTAGGTAACAGGGGAATCTCTGGCTACAATAATCACTACAGAAAATATTGTTAAGGTGCTTTGAGGGGTAGATAGCTTTTTGCTTGTCTTTAGCAGCACCACTGGATTTTGGACCATATGAGAATAGTTAAAACTGCCCCAAAGGCCCTCCAGACTGCTACTGCTGTTTGCATTGCAAAGCAAGAAGCTCACAGTGTTATACATACCATGTAATGAAAAGCAGGTAAAGCAAGCAGAGAAATGCAAGTGGATTTGTGCAGATGACAAAGTGGGAACTTCCATGCAAGGTGACAGATACAGCAATGGATAAATACTTTGAAAAACATTGACTGTGGGAAGCATTTGGGAGCAGGCTTTTTTCTGCAGACTATAACCGTGCTGCTGACTCAGAGTCCGTGACCTCAATTAGTTGCATTCATTATTTGGAGTCCAGTGGGGATGAAGTCAATTGTCTCTTTTATTCTCCTTTCTTCCCATCCTTGCTTGCTTGGTGTATGACAGAGCTGAAACCTGGCTGAGGCACAAATCCCATTCAGCACTTTATGGGTTTTGCCCTAACAGTTTCCCGGGAGATCTGCAGAAGACTCAGAGGAACCCTTTGGGCTCTGTAGACCCACAGCCAACAGAGGGGAGTCCTACATTAGAAACATCCTGCTGGATAGGTTGCACATCTGGTTTGCTACTGGCCTGCTGGAAGTTCCAAGCAAGAAGCTTCACAGGTCTCTTTCTCATATATTTTGAAAGTGATGGAAGATATTCACACACTATGTCCTAGTCACATGAAGTTCATTAGGGATAATAACTCAGTTACCATCTATAAAAAGTGTTGTCAACCCTGAATAGTTTCAAGCCACTAGAACACTAGTACACCATGACCTGTATCTGCTGTAACAGAGTCTATGCTGTATTGTCAAGCTCTGCAAGTCAATAACCTTCATGTCGCTTCTCAGATAAAATAACTGCCTGTGTTTCTACATCAAAACAGACCTCAGAGGGCTGTAGGGGTTACTTGTTGGAAAGACAATGCAGAAGGATGTCAATCTATGTCATACAAACTGCAGAGAAAGTCTTTAATTCTGATGAGACACAAAGCAGTCAGTTAACAACCATGCAGCAGATACTGTTCTGAGATTTATTTTTTTTGTTACATCAGGTGTTTAGACTTAAAGGAACTTTGTCTCTTTGTTTATTGATACTTTCAATTAGTCAACAAAAAGTTCCCTTCCAGTTCTCTTTGGGTTAGAGACTACTGATTCTTCTTCAATTTTCTGATGGTTTTCTTGAGTTACTGATACTACTGGTTATCACTGGATTTAACTTTAACCTTTATGGTCAGGAGTGGGGAGGCTGGGTCTGAGCTACCTGCGCTGTGATGGGGAAGAGGGCAGCGGGTGAAAGGAGGTGGAAAAACCACTGAGCTTCTCCTCCTTTCCACCCTTTGTAAAACAGGGCTAAGTCTGAGACACCATGTATTTTTGGCTCTCTATAGGGATGAGACTGTATGAAAATACAGATTTATGTCAGAAAAAAGAATCCAAAATTAACTAGAACTTCCTTCTGTCATCAGGTAAGTCGCACTTGCTTTCACCTCGTTCCTACTGGTGCTTGGGCAAATGGGACTCTGAAACATTAGAGAAACATTAGATACCAGAAAGAGCTAAATAAGAGGTTTGAGGAGCACTGATTTTCACAATGTAAAGTAATGCAATACCATCTCACATCTTTCTACTAGGAAGCTGAATTTCCAGTTTAATTTTGCTTACAGATTCTGTGTCTAGAGGATATTGTCAATAAATACCTTCCCCCAACCCCCTCCTTGCTGTGATTGTTAGTAACAAATTTATGCTGTGTTTTATTTCAGGTTGTCCAACAGATTTTGGAACAAAACTGAGCACCATTAATTGTTGTTCTTGGAATAAACCAGCAACATAATTTATCAATGTGGCAATAACAGTAAATGTTCGTATTTCCCAGTCTTGAAATACTTGGACTGGAAGTGACAATATTATTATTGAAAATAATGGTAGTTCTCTCTCTGCAAAGGTGTTTTGTTGCTACACTCAGTATCTTCTTTGAAACTAGCCATGAACAGGAGTCACCATAAGCAACAATAAGCTAAAAATTCATTTTCCTAGAGATTGTTGCACTGCACCTGTTGTGTGGGAAATAAGATTTTTGTTTTGTTTGGGATTTCAAAGTGGTTTGTGGATGGGAAATTTCAAACCAATACCATCAGGAAAAACCAACTGCTTCTATTTAGCTAAATTTGAAATGTTATGTGATAATATGAGTGTTTTTCAATGCAGTGTGTGTATGTGTATATATATATGTATATACACCTTGAGATCAATATTAATATAGAAACAAGACACTTACTATATCAAAATGAGAAGGAAACGTCAATGTAATCCTTCACACTTTCCTATTGAAAAATGCTAAACGCCGTATGTCGTCAAACTGTGGGCAACATATTGCGTTGGGTACGATGGAGTTGAGCATTGCCTGAGCCCAAGGGAATATTATTTCCTCGTGTAACCAGGACCCTCAGCGCCACTTGCATCTGCCTTCTGCTCAAGGCCCATGGGCAGAGGCTTGGTGAGGTCTCTTGCCTGGCCCCAGCAAATTTTGATTGGTTGGTCCAGACCAAGTTTAAATTTCAATTACTCAAATCTATTCACAGTCCTTCCCTGGAAAACAATGTACTATTGCAGGGCAGGGAGAGCATGTTTTAGATTGTATTTTGCACTTATTCCTCCCCTTTTATTTCTCATTTCAAGTAACACCACCCTTTTGCATTGCTGCAGTACCAGCGAGTGAGACACCTGCACCAGCTCCTCCTTTCCAGCAGGGACAAGGGCCTCCCTGCAGTAGCTCTGGAGAATATCATCAGTGGAAGTGAGAACCAAATGAGCATTCTGGACATTTCCCACACGGATTTGGGGCCAGAGGAGGCAGTCAAGAGCTTTGAAGGCAAAGTGGCACCCACAGCTGGACTCGGGGAGGGTCACCTGATCTCGAGGTGGAGTGCAGCACCAGCTGCATGCAGACATTTAACATCACCTCCTTAGATCCTTATTTCACCTTAATCTTTTGAAATTATTGCCTTATGAACTAGTTCCTGATGTCCTTACTAACCTAAGATTAATTATTAATTAAGCAACCCAGTCTACTTATTAATTCAATTTGTTAATTAAGTATAGGATGCTAATGAGGCAGTTTGTTAATTGAGTTGTCAAGGGGAGGTGAGGATGGGGAGAAGGATCTCTGCCTGGTTCTTGTGGCGGAGTCAGGAATATGGCTCGTCATGGGGTCATTGGTTGTAGGAGCTTCCTGAGCTAGGTCGTGCAGTCGCAGCTTGTGAGAAGCTTTATTCCTGTTGTCAGCCCAAAGCAACCCGTCAAGAAGAGACTCCAGGACTTGCAAGCCAATACTTCAGTGCTTCATGCAGGGCTAAGCTGTTGTAAGCATTGGGACAGGACTGGCATGACCATGGGATGAAGGTAAGGAGGATGACTTGGAGAGGTGGGAGGTGACAGGCAGCGGCAGCCTCCTGCTTTTGTGAGCCTTAATGAGATTCATAAATGGGAACTGTGCTCCTTGAAATGCCCAAGACAAGAATGATCTGCAATTTACAGACAATAACTAGAGCAAGAGACTAACAGGAGTCCACTGCTTTGCTGGAGCCTTTGCAGTAAGCAAGAGCCACCTATCTCTTTCTGCTAAGTTAGAGCTACCCGTGGTCTGTCCCAGCTCTGCTCCTTCTTCTGTTTGCAGGATCAGGCCAGGATTCATTAGAGGATAGAGCCATTGAGCTGTGCTCCTATGTCTCCCTGGAGCTGTGAGAATAAGATACCTCAGTGTTAAAGCTTTGTGAGATGACCTCATGCAAGCATCTTACTGCGTATTAGTAGTCGGGACTGATATAGTAATTTCAGGATGTTTTCTCTGAAAAGTTCATTGATAGGCCACGTCTTGTTGCCAGCAAGACTCTAACGTCATTGGTTTGTTCCACTGCTAATGCCATTCCCCAGGCAAGCTGAAAATAAAACCGTTTCTAATCACTTCTGAAAGTTTCTGAAAAGAACTGGGGAAGGGAGAGAGCTAACAAGGAAAACACACAGCTTTAGAAACAGACGGGCATTCCCTGAAGGCAACAGCCTAAAAAAAAATAAATAAAAAATTTTTGAATATTCATTTCTACTGAGATTTTGTATCACTATAATTAATTTGTCACAAATACACTGACAAAGCATTTCTGGTGGAGAGATGGAGGCTAAAGGCAGAGGTTTACTTAATCCCTTTTGAAGAAAAATAACTAACTATCAAATAACTTTAAACTCCTAAAGCTTTACTGGCCTGATCCTGCTCTCATTAGAGAATGCTATTTGGCTTTGAAGACAGCTAAAGTAATTGAAAAATTTTTATATGGATTTATTTTTTGTTAATTCAATCCCATTCTGGTGTGTTGGTATATTATCCACTGATGCTTTGAGAGGCACTGGATTTTTGTTTTCTCTTAATGGAGAGGGAAGAGAACAAAACCTTTAAAGCACCCACAGAGTCGCTCAGGGCTCAGTTCTGCTGGTATTCCCCATCCTTTTTGCAGTAACGTCAGGGTCCTTGGGACACTTACCTGAAGTAAAAGATTTCTGACAGCAGCCAAATAGCAAATTGATGCCGAATGTCTCAAATGACTGGCATGTAACAACATCTGCCTTGTTAGCTCAGATCACTCTTCCCTGCCAGGCAGGCTTGCACCACCAGCAGCGGTCAGTTTGGGGAATTAAAGTCTTCAAGGTCTCCTCCTTTGTCTTTCTACCTCCACAGTAATTGCTGCATGAATCACGGACAGGACATCCTTGCAGGATCCAGCAACTGACTCAAATCAGTGGGAATATTTTTTTGATGGAAGAAGGATCAGACCTGATTCTGTAACCATTACTCACCCCAAGTAGCACTCGTTCAATAAGTCTATTCATGTAAGTAAGCCTTCACTGATGTGAGTAGTGGTGGCAGATTCTGGCCTGGAGTTATTACGTGAAACCATCTTGAGCTCAGGAGAAAGCTGCATGACTCAGCTCTAGCTTTAAAAATAAGTTTTAAATCCAAAGTTGTGATGTGCCATTTGGCTCCTGCTGAATTTGGTGTAAAAAGGCTGTGCTGAATAATAAAAAAGATCAAGCTTTTGATGTTGAGTTGCATGTTCAAGCATAAAATCCAGCCTTGATGATGAAGCTTAGCCTGGCTTATTTCACTCAGGTGAAGACACTAAACAAGAACCTTACACTATTTCTCACTTAGAGGAAATGTGTATGCATTAAAAAAAAAAAGTTTTGATAGATAAGTAATTAGGAAACATCTGGCCAAAGTGAAGGCAACAGAAGTGATTACAGTCAAAGGTGTTTCATTGAAAGCTTTTCATCTCAACTCCAACAGAAATGGCAAACTTAGCACTTAAAAAAATTTAAAAAAAAAAAATTGGCTTTCTGATGAAATGTTAAAAAGTCAGACAGTGAAAAGTGCATATAAATCCATCCAGTACAAGAGGCTAAATGGAGGAGATAAAATATTGTCCTGTGCATATATGGAGGTGTGTGCCAAGGGCCTGGAGGCAGGGTCAGCGTTTTGACACTGTCATGGTGTTTTTCAATCGAATTCCCAGCAGCTGCATGGCTCCAAAACTGACACGCTACTGCAAAGGCCAGTTACTGAATGGAGCTGTGGTTGCTGTGTGAGTCCCTGGTACCTGCTTCCAGCAGTGCCTCCTGCACTGGCTGCTCCATGTGCCCCTATCTATGGGTACCACAGGACAGGCCAGGCCTGTGCAGGCCATTGGTGGCTGGTCTGCGCGAGCTGGCTGGGAGGTTACCACAGCCCTGACAGCCTTTGTCTCATTCCTCCTTTTCAAAAGCTTCGTTGGAGCTATGCACAGAGTAATGGAACATCCTTACAGGGGATTTTGAGTGAATGAGCCTTTCAGTAGGCTCTGTTTCGCTCAGCATGGTGTTTTGAAGACCTTTCTCCACATTTAGTGAATGCTGGTGGTTTGGAGGTTCCATTAAAAGAAATACCAGAATTGTGTGGATGCTTCCCTCAGCTAATTGCATTGGAAGGACTTTGATGTGCTCCTTAAGAGGTGATGTTTTCTTGTGGCATTCTGGCTGTTGCAGCACCTGCTAGAAATGGTCCTCCACGATTTTTAGATTTCAAACAAGTTTCACTTTGAGTTTTTGAGCAAAGTTTTAGATATTTTTTTTTTCTTCAAACTGGCACGTTTACACACGTCCAACCCAGCCTCCATGGCCCTTCCTTCATGGCATTCACACATGGTATCTCAGCAGGGGTGGACAGGACAGCCACCTCCACGCTTTGCGGGTACTCGAAATCAAACCCTGGTGTTGGTGGGGGCTGTTGCTTCTTTAAACCGCCCACTTTTATACTCCTAACACACCAGACTAAAAGCCTAGATCAAAACTCAGTGCATCTCAATGGTCAGCACCCAGCTGCAGACCTGAACTCTGCCAAGCAGGGCAGGAGGGGCTACAGGGCCCCAGAGAAAGGATGGGAGCGGGCAAGCGCTGGCCGTGCATCCCCTTGCCTCCCTGCCCAGAAGAGGAGGAGGGGAAAGGAGAGGATCAGTGCTCCAGAACAGCAGCCATTTTAAGCTGCTTCTTGCACAGCTGGAAATCATTGCGATAGCATCAGCTGCCAAGGGGAATTATGAGATTTGGCAGAATTCGGAGGGAAAGAGGTAGTAGCTAAATCATTTGTGAATAGTAAGTGCTTCAAAGACATAGCGAGAGGCCCTGGCTCCCCAGTGGGTGCCAGCATGGGTCCCGCTGCCCCATGCTTTGCCCAGCCCCACAGCGGGATGGAGCAGGACCCAGCACCCACCTCATGACGGCACTCGGGAGGGCAGGAGGCTCCGTGCGGGGTGAAGGGCACCTGCAAGTCTTGAATTGCTCCTGCGGTTTGTTGCCCCACCAGCATGTCCCCAGGCACAGACAGCTGGAATACGTTACAACTGGGGTGGATTTACTAGTGAGTGAGGAAATATGTGCTCTGTAACCCCACTGCAAAAACCCTCTGTAAAGCAAGAACAGGAAGTTTACAATATATTCCTTTCCAAATTAATTGCTATTATTTTGATTAAAACACATTATCATATAAATATTTGATTAAAAATGCGATTAAATCTTTCTTGCTTATGAACTGTGACAACTTTAAAGTCTAACCTTTTATAGCTTGGCACCACATCATTATTTTGCTCATTAGCTACGTTTAATAATTCGATCTCATAATATGCTTTGCCATTTGGAACCTGCCTTTGTGTGCCAAGTTCAAATCAATACTGTTAGTTATTTGTGCCGCTGCAGATAATTAAACAAAAATTAAAAGCAATTTAACCTTGCAGTCTGGCTTTGGGTCGATTAACGTTCGAGAAAGGGAGCGGATCACAGAGCACAAGTCAACAGGGGTTCTTCTGCTGTTGGCTGCGTTGGTGCAAAGCTGGCCTGGATCAGTGCAGGAAAGCGGAAGTGTCTCCTAGGGGGGCCAAGGAGGCTCCAGTAATTCAGAAAAATCCATTTCCACCATGTAAAGCTGCTGGGCATCACAGAGCGGGCAAACTTGCTGTGGACTCTTATAAATTACATGATAGGGTAAAATGCTGAGCAGTTTGGTCTTTGGTGTGCAGGGATGGGAAGCGGAGCAGCTGCAGCTGAGGCTGCCAAGGGCTCGCCTCTGAGGGAGTCTGTCTCCCACTCCCCCGGGACGCATCTCCCCAGCAGTGAGGGTGCCGCCTTCCTGCCCTGGCTCCTTTTGCTGGCTCCAGGCTGTTACTTTTGGATAGCACGGTGCACTGCGGGCTCTTCCTGTCCCTCAGCAGGGTCAGGTCCTCGCAGGCTGTCTAGAGGCAGAAGGATGCCTCTGTCTCTCCCAGCTCACTCCAAACAGCCAGATCCCACTTTCCTAATTTAAACCACAGACAAAAGGTTGCCTTACATGGTCACAGATGCTATTTTTAGGTTTGCCAATTAATCCAGCTCTGTTTGAGCTGGATTAGAAATCACATACCCCCTTAATTATAGGTGTATAAACTCCAGACTGGCAGCTGTTTTGACATTCTCAGCTGGGAAATTTGCCCTAAACAGCCACCCCCCTCCCTGAGCTGCAGCAGGATTGCAGGCCCGAGGCTGCCTGCCTTCGTGCCCATCTGCTGCAGTGGCACTGCGCCTGCTCTCAGCACACTTGGATGCCTGCCCTGGGACACAGGTGCCAGGCAGCAATGAGCTGAGATGGGCAGCCTTCCTCTTTCTTCTTTCTCCTTTTTTTCTTCCCCCCCTGCCCCACAGGAAAATCTCCCCTGTGTTCCCCAGGCCTTTTCTTTCTGCTGAAGACATCTGCCAGGAACAAGAAGGGACCCATGCTGACGCTTCTGTGGCAGGTTCTCTATCGGGGGCTGCGGGAAGTGCCTGTACCATGTGATGGGCAATGGGGCTGGCTCCTAGCACCACTGGGCACTGAGCCTCCATGCAGGACTGCTGGCCTCCCACCGCTCGAGCTCCCCACACCCAGCAGTGCCAGCCCATGTGGGGCTGCCTGTGGCACCTCCCTGTGTGCCCATGGCTAATGCAGGAGGCCGTGCCATGGGGCTGCTCTGCACTCCCCAACCATGCAGAGGCACACAGACAGTGCTGGGACCATGGGTGGCACCCCACAGGCGCTGTGCTGGGTGCTCAAAAAGCGGGATGCTGCTCCTCTCCCGGCAAGGGATCCTCTCTGGGGAAAGGGAAACCTGAGTAAGGAGCTGCCTTATTTATTTTAATGTCAGTGGGGGAGATTTTAAAGATGAATGTCCATAGTATTGCCCATTTCTAACACTGCCAATGCTGCTGAGAAGTGGGTTTCTGGTGAGAGCCTGTTGTGACCTAAAGCAAAGAGGAAAAAAGCAAATTTCAGAGAAAGTTCCATGGGATTCTCCCTGGGATAAGTCTGTCTCCAGCCCAGAGGCAGGAGTTGTGCTTAATCACCAAAGACCACCCTGTGGCACCTCCAAAGGCCCCACATGCCGGGACAGAGGCAGGGCTGGGCAGTCAGACCCAGCGTTACCATGTCCCTCGTCCCACCCTGAGGAGACGTGCCCAACACAGCTGCTGGAGCATTGCTGTTAATTGTGGCTCCCTGTCCGCAGCAGTCGGGGGAAGGTCTGTGGCTGAGCCATACCTGAGCAGTGCGTCAATTCCCCAGCAGCACTGGGTCAGCGTCATTCCCCTGCAGGAGGGTTCCTGCCTGTCCTGCGCCAATTATCCATGGGTTTAATGCCTGGCGGTCATCTCGTCTCTTTTCTTCTTTCCTGGTAGCTGGGGGATTGACAATAGCTGGCATGAATGCTTTTTGATCTTAACAAATGCTTTTATTTTTTGTTTCAGTGTAATATGAAATGCTTTTGAGTCCAGTGAACAAAGTGTCCTGCTCACTTGAGCTCCATGACACTTCCCTCCTCATTTTATGGCAGTGCCAGCAGCATTAGCACATGTCAGTTCTGTGCCCTTTTCCTGACAACCTCACTGCACCTCTTGGATCTCTGTTAATTTTGTGCTCCCTGAACCAGTTCTCCAGGCTACCCCTGACTGGAATCCCTCCCTGCTGAAAACTGCACCCCAGGACCATCTCCATCAGGAGCCTGGCGCCCTGCCCCCAGAAAAGGTAGTGATTCCCATGCCGCAGGCAGCGGCTGTGCAGTGCAGGTGCTGGTATCAGCCACTGACTCGCCTCCCTTCCACCCCCATCTGCCCATGCACCCGCAGCCACATGCTCTGGCTGGCAGGCAGCTAAAACATCCCCTTGCAGGGGAAAAATCACCCCTTTTTACAAGCTCCTTGAGTCACTCCACATCATCCTTGTTTATGTTAAAGTCTGCCACACTGCATCTTGTGGGACAGCTCACCAACAAGGCACAGGCACCCAAAGCAGTTTTCCATTAAAGCTGTAGCCATATACATTTATTCATCATATTTTCCGCTGCCCGTTGGAAAAAATGAGGTTAGTGTTACGGCTGCTAGTGCTGCCCTTGGAGAGGGAGAGCTTTAATGCTGCATTGGTGCGTCCAGCCGTTGCCTTCAAGCAAAGGTCTTCCTGGGCTCAAGTGAGGTGGAGGGTGCTGTGGGGAGCTCCTCCTGCCCCAGAGCTTCCCCAAGGGATGGTTTATGAAGCCATGGGCCACGGTGAGTGATGAGGAAAAGAATGAGCTCATTTCTCAAGCCAGTTCTTCAGCTGCGTAAGACAGAGGCCAGCTCTCCCAGTTGATGGTGACATCCCAGGGGTGCCGGAGGAGCCCTGGGTCACTGTGGCAGGAGGCACAGCACCAGGCGCACACCACTGCCACAGCTCCTGCTTGAGTGAGAGCTGAAAGGGACACACATGAGAATTTCCCAGGCTTTGCTGCTGCTGGTCAGACTAGCAATGCCTTGGCAGAGCATCAATTCCACCTGCAACTTTACAGAGGTGTTTGGAAAGAAACACATGTGTCTGGCAGGGGTCAAGAAGGGGAAAGTGGAGGTACCTGCTTTTATGGGCTTTGTAAACTCGTAAAAGCTTTGGTGGAGTTCTGGTGGAAGGCTTTGAGGCTGTCCTGAGCCAACCTGCTGGCTCTGGGGTGCGGGGGCTGCCTCCTCCCCCTTGTTTGCTGCAGCTTTTTGGTGGGCGTGATGCCTCACTTGCCCATGATGTCTGCCAGATCAAATGGGAGGCAGTTCCCAGAGCCCCTGACACCAGTGCAATAAACCCCAAGGCCCTGCTCCACACTGTGAGTCACACCACCAACACAAGCCCCTGTTCCTCTGGGTGGTGGAGCAAGAAAGCAGGAAGGTTTCATGTCTGACCATGGTTATTGCAGAGTGACTGACAGGGCAGCAATTCTGCCCATCCTCACCCTGCCGCCACAGAGCGAGGACATACCTGCAGTGGATTCCTGAGGCTTTGCAAGCCACCCTCCCTGTGACTCCCTGCCAGCATGACACCAAAACCATCACCCAGAGATGGTTGTCAGATATCACTGTGAATCAGCCCAGGGCATGAGGGGTTGTCACAGTGTCCCATGTCCCCACACCCAGGGCTTGACCACCTGTAGAATAGCTCTGCCAGGCACTGCGTCTGACAAACCAGAGGCTCAAATCTTTCTGGCCCTGTGCTCCCTGGGCCTCCCAGTGGCTGCCCTCCAACATGCCACCAGTGTCACCTGCGGTGTGGTTATGGCACTGAGATGCTGCCTGGTTTGAGCAATCGCTGTGATGCCCTAAAACCACAGTCCAAGACAAGGCAGGTGTCCTGGCCCTTGGTAAGCACTGGCAGGCGAGGCCAGTCCTGCAAAGGGTTTTATGCAGGTACAAAGACAATTGCTTATTGAAGCAGCAAATGTTCCTGGTCCCTGTTGAAGCCACTGTAATGTCGTGAGCGTTTTGAGGCATATTGTTTCCATAAATCCTATAGCAATGTCTGGAAATGAGTAGCTTTTCATGCTACTGGAGTTCCTTGGACTGTGCGGGGAGGGGGAAGACAAACATAGAAGTGATCCTTGATATTTAGGCCCAAAGAGGACCATAATTTGAATGTTTCCAAACTCAGAACTAATTAGCAAAATGAAGATGTTTTGTCCTGACAGTAGATCACCAGACACCTGTGCACCTTACAGCCGCATTTTTGAGCAAGAGACCCACCTCCCCACCATGAGCAACCAAGCTGCTGCCACCATGAGCCCACTGCTGCAGCCAGAGGTCTGCACCGCCAGGGAGTCCCTTCCTGCAGTGCTGCTAGCCCTGGGGCAGGTCTAGCCCATGGCCTTGACATCCCTAAATGTATGACAGAGACATGGAGAACAAACTTTTAAAAGTCCTTTTTGCCTTCCCTCCGGGCTCTGAATTGATTAGCTGCTGCGGGGCCATATCCAGACATTAACCGAGAGCTGTAAGCCTCATCCAAGTGCCTCCATGGTCCCTCCTCCCCACTGTGTGCTGCCCAGAAAGGGGACACAGAGGAGGGGACATGGGGACCTCCTTCCCGCACACAGTCCATGGCCACTTTCTCCTAAGACTAATGAGAAAACCAAGCAGGGGGAGTGAATTTACAAATCTTTGCAGTGGGAACTGAACAGATACCTGACAACTTCATTGCAGTGTGCTGACTGGCAAAGACTAGTCCCAATCAGGGCTGGCCACTTGGAGAGCAGGGCTTGGATGCTGCTAACAGCATCCGGAGCCATCCAGACCCCTCTCATCTGCTGCCAACACAGTGAAGAAACCCCTCGTGAGATGTGAGAGGCCCTGCCAGCCCGCTCCAATGCCTTCGAGTTCTTGCAATAGCCAGCAGGAACTGCAATTAACGTCTGCTGCAATTTCTTCATTATCATAATGACAGTGCTCAGCAAAATATACGGGAGACATTGGCGGTGATGCCCAGATGCTGGAACCATACGATGCCACATGGAAAATCATGGCGTGGTATAAAAACTAGGCTTTTATATGGTACAGCTGCCTCTGCATAATGCCCTTGTAATTTATCAGTGTACAACATCTGGTTCTTTGCTGTCATTCTTCAACTTTCAGACAACCATAATCTCAAGTGTCTTAATAATAACACAGACCTGCCAGACAGGGGAGGAGGGAAGATGGGAAGAGAGTGGGGAGCAAAATTGCTCCTTTTGTGCTGTTCATCCCACATTAGAGGGGAAAACAAGAAAAAGGGTAAGTCTGGTGGGGGACTGGGAGTGCTGGAGGGGTGGGAAGGGTGAGGGATGCAGGAGGAGGGGCTGGGGCTGCACAGCAGGTCCTGGAGGACCCTGCCCAAGGGGGCACATTGCAGAAGCTATCATTTTGGTATCCAGGCCTGGAAGAGCTTCCGGGTATCCATTCTTTCGGGGGCGAATTTCTCTTTGTAGGTTTAATGAAAACCATTTGGCCAGGCCTGCAATTTGAGCGCGTGCTCAGTGGTGGTGGAGGGCCTGGCCCTGCAGGCTGGCGCAGGGTGGCACCATGGCAGAGCTCACTGGGGCTCAGCCACCAGCCTCAGGGCTGCGCAGGCTGAAGGGACAATACTGGGTCCTGCACTGGCTGCCCAGAAAAAAAGTGCTAAAAGGGTTTGAGGCAGGAGCTTTGCCTTTGGAGCTCTGCAAATACGCTCCCGGGTGGTTGCAAAGCTGTGCAGGAGCAAAGCTGCCCAACCACTGCCTTGGCAGTCCACCCCATCACTGAGGGGTTCGCATGGCACGTCCCTTCCCATGACGGGCACTTGTGAGGGTGCCCAACCCGTGACACCTACAGCAGTTTTGGCTCCCTGAGGGTGGGCACCCCAGACCTGGTGCGCTGGGGGTGTGGAGTCAAACTTTTAAAATCCATCACAAGACTGGCAGCATGAAATCTTTGCATGGCCAACACATCACCACTCTCGTCACGTTAATCTGCTGGTGCATTCCCTGTCGAAGTCAGGGGGAAATTTCTGGGGTGTGACTGAGCTCTGAGCATGAGCGACTCCGCAGAGAGGACCTGCAGCCATGGGGCCAAATCCATGCCCTGGTTACACAGGTGTAAACCCACTCACACTGCCAGGGTTGGATCATGCTTGCTTCAGGATGAATAATGGGGGACCTGACCAGTGTCCAGTGCAGGCGGGTGCTGCAGGTCCCCAGGACCCCATGGCACAGCGGTGCCCCAGCCCCTGCCCCATCTTCAGCACGCTCTGGGCCCCTGGTGAGGGGATATGGGGTGAGAAGACATGGGACATGAGTCGTGGGGATGCGAGACACATGGCAGGCTGCCTGCTGCCACCACAAGATGGCGAGCGAAGGAGCCTCTTTGCAGGCTGTCCCAGGGAAAGATGCTCAGCTGTCTGTTGCGTGGGATATCTCAGCATGATTTTCCGTGGCAAGGGATGAGAGGAGGGGAACAAGTATGGGGACACTCACGGCCAGGCTGGGTAAGAATAAAGATGCTTGAAATCATCCGAGCAGGATTTGGGAGTACATGGCAGAGTGTCCCATGGCCTTTCGTACCCTCTGACTATCCCCCTTTTCTGGCTTGCTGAATCTCCAAGGGAAGGGCTGCCTCCTTGCTTCCCCCCTATTACTATTGCTGCCGGGATAACCCATTGCTTCCCCACCTCCCAGCATCCGGGAGGAGCAGGAGCAGAGGCAGGGCGAGAGGGGGTTAACAGCAGTCAAATTAATGCTGATGAGGGGCACCTGGAGGGTGGGCAGGCCCTACAAGAGGGAGCAGAGGGGCAGGAGACCTGCTTGGACGTGCTACATGGGGAGCAGCAGAAAGGCCCTTTCCTGGGTGCAGTGGAAGAGTGTGGTTACATGAAGTGTAAGTGATAGAGGTGCTGGTGGCTGGCTTTGTCCGCAGTGGGGAGTCTCTGGGTGAGCCGTGCTGTAGGGTGGTGGTGATGACAAGCAGTGGGGCTGAAGTCTTGCTCATCTGAGTCTTTCCTCTGAAGTAATCAGATCTCGGTGGCTGCCTCCTGTCCTGCCCTCTGGGTGGTCTGCTCCTGTGCATGCACAAGAGTCCTATCATTTGCTGGGCTGTGGATCTTCTCCTGGTACTTGCCTGGGGCATTTGACCTGGCAGGAGGGTTTAGGCCATCCTAAAGCCAGTCTGTCCCCTGTGATGCTGGGTGGGAATGGTTCCTCTCTGCCCTAGTTTGCAAAAGGGCTAGCAAAGCTTCTGCCTCTTGGATATTTCTGCTGCAAAAGCTTCCTGTACAAACCACCTCACACCTCCACTGGAAAATACATCTGCAGGAACAATAAGGGCTTTTTGTTAAATAGGTGCACACATAAAATTTTTATGTGAGCTGCCTAAACACTTCCCAAGCGCTGCTGATTGGGGTGGGCATTTGCACGCTTGCCATTTAGAATTGAGACTTGGTTTGGCTGTTGCAAAAGGACTAGGAGTGTGTTCAGCACTGTAACCTCCAGAACCAAATTCTGGCGGTGCAGCACTGAACAGGCATTGGAGTCCCCTTATCTTTCAATATTACAGCAATTACTTTACTACCCTGTTGAGACAAAGGAGGGTGGTTATGACAGCTGTTTTGTAATGGGAATTAGTAATCTAATATACACAGGGCTAGCACTCCTCCAGTAATGCTTTGACCTGCAGACCTGTTTGAGTAGTTACAGTTTGTGGCAGTCCAGAGTATCCTGATTATTTTTTTTTTTTTTATTTTTAGTGCACAGAAACTTCTGGCTACTTTGTCCTTTTAAGATAGGAGGCGAGTGGAGAGACAGGGGTTATTTTGCTCTGCTCTCTCTCTGTTTGTATATTAAGAGATAAGCACCATATTATGTTAACAATCAGACAATATGTGATAAACTGGAGGTACTGGTCCTAGTTGAGACAGAAGCTTTATCCTGGAAGAGTGCCTGGGTGGGGGGAGATCCCTGGCTGGAATGAGTGCCGATGCTGCCAACTTCACCTTGCCATTGGAGGTGAAGTTTGTTCAGGCTTGCTGTAAACTCTTTGGCAGGTATCCAGACGTGAGGCACCTCTGCTGGGTCACTTTAGGTTACTGGGGTTAAACATTGATTGTAGTGAAGGGCTCCAGCATATGGGCAAGGCATTGTAGCTTAGTGGTAATGTTAGCTGAGCCACAGAAACTGGTCTGTTGGTCCTCAGCATGTGGGCTGGGGTAGTTTAGCCTCCTGTGAAAGTGGTTTATACTAACGCAGCCTGTGCTAAAAGCGTACTTGTGGCCTGGGACTGCAGTTCAGCTGAGAGGGGGCAACCTAAGTCCTGGCAGCATGCTCCCTCCTCAACTAGTGCACACTTGTGTATTCACTGAGGGACTTTTTGCACCATTAATGTTGAACTTCCCTTCAATGGTTACCTGAAAAACCCTCTGAAACAAGATGTACTTTTAAAACAAACAAAACATCCTGTTACAGAAACCCCAAATCCTGCTTTTTTTTTTCATGCAGCACTGAGATTAAGTGACCCAAGACAGCCTGCCCTCTGGTCGTGCAACAGCCTGTGCTGGGTGGGCACCCAGCCTCGTGTGAATGGACTTTGTGTTGCTTTGCGCAGGATGGGGGGTCTGTGTCACAGCCACCCCATGGCTGGTGTTAGTGGGGGTCTTGTGTAGGAGGGAGCAGTCTGGCTGCTCAAGGGCTGATTTCCTTAGCACCAGGGAGCTGGTCTGGGCAGAGAAGATCTCATATAGGCAGTGCAGTATGGGGTAACTGAGAGATGCGAATTGGCCAGTGTAGCAGCTGGTGCGTTAACCTCACTGTCCCTATCCCAGCCCTGAACCACTGGCCTGGTGCGTGGGGTGCTTTTGGTCTCTGCTGGAGGAACACGTCTCCTGAAATCCTGCACGTTCTTGTGCACAACCAAACATACCCTTGGCAGTGGTGTGCAGGTCTTTGGGTCAGGTGTCCTTTGGGGCTGCCCTCCCCAAGGTCTGTACCACCCCTCTGCCCATAGGTAACAACCCTGGCAAGGATGTGGTGGGCTATGAATTCTTTACCAATGTGTCTTAAGTGTATAAGCTAATACATGCCTGCAGGTTCTGGTTAGATTTCTTACCTCCCAAGAACCAAGCCATTCTTACAGCCTGGACTGCCTGCGCCTGCTAACTGCCACCTGAGACCCCCGGCAGCCCTGCCTCTTCCCTCTTCCGCTGCCCCCTCCAAACCCAGACCACCACAAAAATCAACTGGGTTTTCTTCTGTGGGAGTGGGAGTCCATACGCCTGGTGGCCTGGGTTGTTGCAACACTTTGGGCCTCCAGCCTCCCCATAACTGCTCTGCCAGTCCGCTCCTTGCACAGCGAAGACCCTCAGGTCAGCACGATCCATGATGTCTGCAAAACTGGCACAGTCTGCCCTGGTAGTCTACTGAAAAGGCTGAATACAAATAAAGTTGGTATGTGCATCCGTTTACTTACAAAGTGGCGTGTGCACTGCCCTCTGAAAATACAATGTTTATCCTGGTGGCTGTAGTGCTGGGTTCGTAGATGCAGGTGAAACGTTCCTGGACCAAAGTACAGCCAGTACAGCTGGCTGCAAGCAGGAATCCAACACGTTGGAGAACAAACACATTACACCAGCGAGTGAGCTGGAGCTGCATTCCTGAGTGTTTTTGCCTGGCGTGGGTGTCCCTGGAATAGAGGAGCCCATGGGGGAGCTGCCAAGTGGTATTAAAACAAATGTGTAGTTAGGTTTTATCATGTTCAGTGTTAATTAACACATAGGGATAAATCCACTTATTTTAGAGCTGCCTCTTTTCTGTACCTACTGGTTGTATTTTTGTGGTCAATCTTGTATTCAGCTCCTTTTTGCACTGATTCCCTTGATGTTCGTGGAAGTGTTGGGCGAGGGGGACCTCGGGAGGGCTCTAGTTTGGTCTCTGAGCTGTTGCCATGGCTGGTTTGGGTCAGCTGTGTCTTAGCCTGGAAACCTCCAAGGACATAGTCTCCTTGGTCTCTCAGGCAGACTCACTGCATTGCACCAACTCTCCAGGAGAAACTTTCCTGATGTTGAACCTGAACCTCCCCAGGCGCAGCCCGTGGCCCCTCGGTAGGTCCCCAGCATCGCAGGGTGTGAGGCTCTGCCTTTGACAGCCCCCTCTCCCTGGTTTCCACCTTTGGAGTAGTTGGAGTGAGGCAACCTGGTCAGTGAGGCAGGTTTGGGGGTTGCCAGTGAAGATTATCATCCAAAGAAATACATATTTTTTCAATAAAAACAAACAGTATGTGTTCTTGCTCTTGCTGCTGGCCTGAGTCAGTCCTGAGGTCTGCTCAGTCCCTTCCTCACGAGTAGGAGACTGCAGATGTCCTACAGTTCAGAAGTGAAACCTGCCCGTAGAGGACATGCTCTCCTGGTGCCCAGCTGGGAGTTTTTCTGTCCTTTTTTAAAACACTTATTTTTTTAAAAAATGTGAGTTATCCACCATTTCAGCTGAAGCTGGACTGGTGAACACTGCTGGGAAATGGGGTTTGGATCCGAACTCTTCCTCCGTGAGCTCCAGAGGGGTGCTGGAGTCTTATCTCTCTGCAGTCTCCCTTGGCAACATCCGTTTACATGGCTGCACAAGCTGCTGAAAGAGTTACTTCACCCTACCCTTTTGTTTCATTGAAAACCAATACTTTGGCCATGCCAAAGCTTAAATTCTTTTGTGGCATGTTTAATCCAGGTTCAACGGCTTGCTGGGGTCCCAGAGGTAGGAAAGCAAGTAGAAATAAATACAGGGAAGGAATTGTTGGGATGTAGAAGAAACTGGGTGGGGGGAAACCCTGAAGCTTCAGCAATTTGGCAGAAAGCCTCTATAATTTTTTTGTAATATGGCTCATGAGACTTTATGAATCTCTGTTCAAAAAGCAGGGAGATGGTGGCATGGCCAGATAGTTAAGAAAGTTCTCACTGACTGAATGATTTTGGGTTTTTGCTCACAGCTGACAGGGGTTAGTCCATCCTGCAGGTTGGGGATGCTTCTGTCTTTTGTACTTTTCCTCCTGGCTGGTGGCAGCAGCACAGGACAGTTTTGATGGGTGTTGTCTCCTTCAGCCTGCAGTGATGGGGACCTCACAGATGCTGCTGGCCTGTGAGCTTGCTTCTGGTGCCCATGTCTCTCTTGCCTCTGTATTTTGTAAGCTAACACCATCCTCACCCTTACACAGAACCAGCGTGGCAGGAGGCTGCTTCCCCAGGGGTGCTGGCCTTGGATTGTGTCTGAAGATCCACCTCCTGCTGGGTATCCCACCTGTCCCTTTGCCTCCAAGGAGGATTCCGGGTGCCTCTTTTTCCTTCCAGCTGCTCTGTCTTGCCTGTTTTGACCATACATTTCTTGGGACAAGGAGCTTTTGATGGAGACAGAAGGTTATTGTCCTGTTTGTGTCTGGGGGTGCTGTTGTTTCAAACAACCAAAGCAGTATTTCTGCTATAGCTGAGCAGCCTTTGTCCAAGTATGTATTTGCATGGCAGCCTGGAGGAGAATTTCACTTACTGCTTTATCAGCCTTATCTGCTTGTCTCCTGAAGCCAGAGCGGTGAGTGTTTTCTTCTCATTTATCTGTGTACCTGCCTTAGTGATTGGTCAGAAGAGATGATGGATACTGTGAATATCTAAACAAATCACTTTCTTCCAATGTGCGTAAGTTACTCCAGGTATCAATTTTACCGCATTCCTTATCATCCTGGATAGGGCACTGCTGCTCCTGTTGCAAAGTTCAGACCCAAATCTAGGCAGAATCTCTTGGAAAGCTTTCATCTAGGTTTGATTTCTAGCAAAGATAGGCATTATCTGCAGAGAATAAACTTTTTTGCCCTGTAACCCATAGTGATGTTACAGATGGGAGACCATGACAGGACTGCCAAAATAGAGCCAGACAAAGAGCCAGTTTGCATTTGCTTGTCGGGGTTGGGCTGTGCTAGCAGCAGTGTCTGGCTCTGCCAGCCAAACTGAAGCCTAGTCCTGCTAGTCTGCTCAAACCTGCATTTGACGATGCCTCATTCCTCGATGCTGCTCTGCTGTCTCCCTTGAGATCCCCACGTGCTCCCAGCCCTCATCCCACCCTGCAAGTGGTTGTCTTCCTTCCTTCCCCCAAGCCCCTATGGAGGCACTACATGCTACTATAGCACAGGACAGTTTCTTTTCCTCCTCATATTCCTCCTCCCTTCCCACTGGTGCTAAGGGGCTTGGGGAGTCTAACCCTCACTCCAAGAGGACCTGCATCAGACCTTTGTGATCACTGTCTTGTGTTTGGCAGCACATCGTTGGTAGTGACACAGGATAACTTGGCCTAAATAATACATTACAAGACCTGATCTCACTGTGCAGATCGCTTTGCTGGCGTTGTAAAGTTAATCGGTTTACATGTTGCCATTAGGTCAGGAAAGGTCTATTTACCTTAAATAATTAATTGAGATCAATTAAACGCTTTATTGCATAAGTAAGTTGGTTCAACATAGTAGCAGCCAACACAGAAACTAGCAGAAAGGAGCATGGTATCTCCCAGTGACACAGCTTTAGACAAGCCCTTTGGAGGTGGGGGTTGGAGAGACAGTGCAGGATGTTCCTGGAAGGAGCCAGTTTCCTTCACTCCCCCAGAGTTACAAAACTTGTTTTCCCATTCTGAGAATCATCAGCGCAAAAGGACCATAAAGAGTTTTAAGAGGACTTTCTTCAGCTTGCCTGTTAGGAAGCTCTTTGCAGCGAACTGGCAAATGCCTGCTGCTTGCTGGCTGCCCTCCTCCCACAGCAGGGGAAGGATTAAGTAAAGTGGCTGTCTTTGCAGTCCTCTTAGCTGGTGTAAGAATTACTTTAGTATGATAATTTCTCTGGCCCTAACTTCCACAAAGAACAGCACGTCCCTGAGCCATGGCAGACGTTGAGTAACACAGATTTCCAAGATACTGTAGCATGGGCTCTTTTAAAACAAAAAGGGAGACTCTTACCCCAAAGAAGCAAAGGCAGTAGTTTCTTGCCTGAAAGCGTGTGCTCAGATTGATGAACAGCTGAGAGATGAATTACTGCTCTGAAACAATCTCTTCTGCTACCCTTCACTCTTGTGGAGCCTGTCTGCTTGTCGTCTTTTGTGATAGCTTTGCTTATTCTTTGTCCTCAGACATGGTAATTTTATATGGATACATCTATAGATAATACATTATAAAAAAACATTCTGCACAGTGATAACTCACTGACCTTTTTGCTTCTGATAGGGAAATTGAACAGGTTTTGTCTAGCTGTAATTCCTAGAGATCAACATGTTAATGAAGTAGTCAATGAACTTTGGGTTGCATGTTGCAATGTCCTGCGAGCTGTAGTACTTACCTGGATTACTTTTCAGAGGACCCATGTCCTGTCTGGTCCACAGGGAAGTTCACAGAACAGTCCATAAATCCTTGGTAATGCACACAACGGATTTTGGTTTAATTTATAATCTGTCCCGAGCCACAGTACACTGCTAAGTAGTTGTTGATCTGGCTGGGTTACCTGCTGTATTGACATAACCCATCTGTAATGTACACTGAATATCTCTCCAGACAAATGTGGGTCCCCTTCAGTCTAAATCTCCCTACTCAATAGCAAAGCATGATGGCCTAATATGCCCAAGGCCTGGAAATATTTATGCTACAAGGACTTCTGGGCTAACGTGTGGCTGGTATCGTGGGTTCCTGTGTTGTGTATGCCATGCACCAGCAACTGTTGGGTGCCTAATTTTAGTAGTGTTAATCTTGAGAGGTAACTGGTTCTGCACACAGGCAGGTTGCAAACTTTCTGTTAACAGCATAATCTCCAGCCACAAAAATCATTAACCTACTTTGTTTGGATGGCTTGCATCCCTCCTCTTGGATATTTAGCACTATAACCAGAAGTTTGGGGGAAGAAAATGGGCAGCTGCGGGAGCCTTGAGTGCCTGCAAAGAGTTAATTTGCACCACTGGTTGCATGACAGCCCCCAGCTGTCTGTGCCTTCCCCTCCAATGTGCCTCTCCATTATTTCATCAAAGCAACAGGCATGGTTTTAATTTTCCATGACTTGCTTATGAAATATGATCCTTGCTGTAATAAAGAAATTATTTGGTTTGTAATGGATACATAAGAAATCAATTTCCTATTTTTAAATTAGGTGGGATTAACAATGAAGCAAACAATAAGCAGAGCAGTGAGGAGAGAAGAAGGATGGGAGGAAGACCAAGCATCCCCCAGACAGGGCTGACTGCACTTGGACGTCTCACACTCATTTGTTAATGGCTTCAATGAGGCAGTGACAGCTGTGGTGTTTCTTCCAATGTATATTCATTTTCTGCTTGAAAATCATGATGTTGGGAAGATTGCTAAAGATTCGTGACTTTCCTTCTACCTAGCAGTGACATTTAAGGTGCAACATGGTTTCTATTCAAATTCATTGCTCAAAAAAACCAGCACCCTTGTAAATGTCTCTAACAGATGCCCTCCCTGGCCTTCCTGCTGTGTCTGCAGCAGGGACAGCATCCAGCGAACACCTTCACATTATGCAGGAGGTTGGGAGCTGCTCTCAAGCAACTGGAACAGAAGAAGCTTCCAGCTTCTACTTTCAAAGGGTATAGCTATATGGCAGAGAGCTGCTTGTTTGGAGATACCGTAGCAGTGTGACACAGCCTGCAGGGAGTTTTCTATCTGTCATTGCTGGAAACTCTCTGGTCCCTCTCCTTTACCTTCCTCCTACAGCACTGAACAGTGCTACCTGGGGACCCCCAGGCCAGACAGTTGTCAGCAATCTCACAGTCCTGCACAAGACTAATCAGTAGTCACCTTCCAGGCAGCTCTATGCACTGTTTCCTTGAAGGAGGAGAGAAAACAAACAAAAAGAAAACAAACAAAAACAAACAGAAAGAAAAAACCCAAACATTTTCCAGTCCATGCTGTAGTAAATATCACCAGTAGCTGGTAATCCTGTGCTGGTGTCCCATGTACTCTGCCTGTGCTGGCAGAGCAGTCCCTCCAGTGAGGTCTGTTGGAGGAGTCCAAGAGGCACGGGGATTAGCCTATCGAGATGCTCTGTGTGCTTTTTTTTTTTCCCTAGCTCTCCTGGGAAATTCACCTCCTGTGCTGCAAGAAGCAGGTACAGTGCTTGCTTGGCACATGTTGAGGTGCCAGTGCAGGCTGTGTGCTGCAGAGGCACCGATTTCACTCCAGGACACAGTTCCTTGAAGTTGCAGGCGTCTCTGAAGGCAGATTGCCCTTTAGACCTTGGACTGCAGACAGCTGATAGAGGTTCCCCTGCCAAGTCGCACTGAGTGTTGCCAGCATGTTTTTGTGTTGTTAATAGATGTGCTGTTACTCCATTTTCCTATGTATGCACACAGTGCATGCTCTGCTATACAGGGAGCTCAGGGATCACAGTGTCCCTGGAGCTATCTGACTTGGAGGGTTTTGGAGGTGGGAGCTGTGCATTTGCGGTACTGGGGGTAACAAGCCTGTCTGAGTCTGTCCCCCTCAGCAAATCACCAAATTGCAGTCTGGACTTGCTAGAGCCGTGCTTTTGGTGCCAGCATCTCTTCCTGGCCCAGGTCCACAGTTGTGCTAAGTGGCTTTGGAGCTGCCCCAGGGGTCTGTCACGGGTTGGAATTAGAGTTGCTTTTGGTTGGCTGGTCTGTCTTTCCTTCCTGGATGCTATTGCTTTTTTTAGCTTATCTCAGTTCTGCATGGGTTTGAGAGTTCTTGCTGAAGTCTCTAACAAGATTTGTATGGTGGCTTCTTTTTCCTCCAGCAATCATAATTTGGCCAGAAATAAATGTCTGCAAAAATCTTTTTAAAGTCTCTCCTTCATGTAGTTTTCAGCAGCCTTCTTGAGAGACAAGCCATAAAAACTGATGGGACTTTTGGAAATGGTTGGTGGGACTTCTAGGGCTGGGCAGAAGTCCAAACAATTTCTTGTAATCGTCTCCACATAGATCTGTTATTGCTGGGGCAGGTACCAGATGCAGTATCACTACTAATCTCCTTCAAGGGCGGAGGGGTGCCTGAGTGTAGATAACTGTGATGAAATAGAGCCAGATTTCTGTCTTTACAGAATAAAGACCAAGAAAACGCCATGGAATCTGAGGCCTGCTTCTACTTACTAGTGTCAGGAGGAAATAGTTTTTATACTCTAAGACCACCAGTCAATCCACAGTTCTCAAACAGCCTCCCCCTCCCTTTCCCAACTGCTGTCCTAGTTAAATTATAGCTTTTTTTTTCCCTCTACTGGCTACCTCTGGAGCTTCAAGTAACTGTTGGTAGTATCCCAAACTGAAAGGCAAAACCAGACCAAATATACAAAAACAAACCTCAGCAAAGAACCCACAGATTCTTCTTGTCACCGCTGAAGCTCTGCTGTCCAGCTCCACTGTCACTGCCATATGGCTCTTCCTGAACTTGCTATTTAGCATTAAGGCAATCCAGTGACTGAGGGGGAACAAAAGTTCAGGCACACTTACCTAAGCTTGCTCATACGTGAATGAACTATAGGAAAAAGAACACAGGAGTCGAATTGCACAATGAGTCAGTGCAGTGCACTGTCACCTCCAGAAGGTTCACTTGGGTCTCACCACCCTTCTGGCTTCTGCCAGCAGGAGTAACTCCTGGGAGAGTTGTACCACTCTAGGCTTAGTGGCGCATAAGTCATGCGAAGTCATACCACTTTTGCAGCATTACTGGATACTGATGGAGATGTTTTGTACCCTGTGGGTTGGAATTTATCTCCATGCCACTTGCAAGCAAGGCTCTGTTGGCTTCTGAGCCAGCTGAACTGGCATCATCTTGTAGCATTTAGGTTTCAGTCTCTTTCCAACTTTGGTTAAATTTAAAGCTGCTATTCATAGCTGCTCTCAGGATCTGGATCTCCAGAACACCATGGGAAGTTTCTCATCTGTTCAGGAAGACACAGATAAATAGAGTGATGGTTTCCAGTGGGTAAAATAAGGTTTTGTTGTGCTCTTCACATTCATAGATGAGATGGCATTCATACGCACATACTGTTGCTGTGCCAGCCTCCACCATAGTGACAGGGCCTTCCTAGGATTTCACTGATGAAACCAGGAGGGGGAAGAGTTCAGATGACTGGTTTAGTTTAAAGCACCCAAAACTATACAAAGCAGGGGTAAGATCTATTAACTGTGAGCCTAGAAGCTATTTTCCATGGAGTATGAGCTTAGTTTGTTCTGGAGAACAGCCGTTTATCTGGAGCAAATTTCTGGGAAGGACTGTTCCTTGGCCATCTCAACCCAGGAAATGGCATTGTGATGCTTTACAAGAAAAACTAGTAGCTTGGTTTAAAAAAAAAAAAAAAAAACACCAAAAAAAACCCCAACCACAACTGTACTGCAGTTTTACAAAGGGATTTTTTTAGCTGAACAAAAGGCCTTGAGGCTGCATAAAAACAGCACAAAAACTTTGATATATTCATTCGGGAGGATTAAAACAGATGTTTTCTCTTTTCCAATGGCCAGTATCTGACATTTGCAAAGATGACACAAAGAACACTTCTGGGATGTGTGTTAGAAAAAGTTCTGCTAGCAGTTTATCGGCTTGAAGGAAAGCTGAAATCAGATAATCTCAGAACCTACATCTGGTCACACTTATGCTGGAGAAAAGCCACAGCAAGTCCGATGGCACCACAGTAAGGAGGAGCAAAATGAATTCCTAGGTGACCTATGTCACTGATGGTAACAAAGGCAGCATGAAGCACTTCACGCTGGGTAGGGACAGCTCAGAGGTCTGCATGGCCTCTTAAACAAAGGCACCATAACAATGTTTGTGTTTGCAAGAATCAGTTACAGACTGAATTTTACATATCTATGTATTTGGATTTCTGCAATTTGCTCACAAAATCCTTCTCTGTTAAAGTTTTGCAGCCAAAAGTTATATCCATGATGGCTGCAGAATGCAGTAAAGGCATACAATAGCAATTTGGATTTTTCTTTCTCTCTTTTTTTCCCACCTAGCTGTTTTACATACAGATTCACAGATGTGACAGGATGTGATTTGGAAAGTCGATGACTGGGATTTGCCAGCACTCATTTGATAAATGTGCCCTTTTGTGTTGCTGAGGTTAAGCCACTGCCAGAAATGTCCTCCATGATCAACAATAATGATTACTAATTTGGAATGTAGAGCACTTTGCTTTGCCATTCATAAGCAGCATTTCAGTAGTCTTCCAGCCAGGTACATCTCTAGTTACAATAATTGTCTTTCAGTTAGGGAGCTAATTGACTATACTGCAGCAAGTATGGAATAAATCACGTTACTATGGTAGCTAAGGTTTTGGGAAAACAGTGTTTCCCAGAGCACAAATGCTATTTCCCTGAATTTTACTTCTTTCCCTGAAAATAGCCCTATCATCACAGAATTATGAGAGATTTGAAGTTGGGTTTCACTTTTGTCCAATAAGAGTTCTGCAGCAAGCTGGATGATGTTTTTCAGACTTATTTATTTCGTTTAACTTCCATCATGTTTACAGAATACAGGTATATGGATACCTTATATACACAAGCTAATTACTACTGAGACTGACATCTGAGAAAGGGATTTGAAGGAACAAGACAAAACACAGTCAAAATTTGACCTTGAAACATTAGAAATGAGTCCAAAGGATGGCATCAGGCTTGGAGACTTCTCAGATTGGACCAAGGTCTGGGTCTGAGCTCTATGGATTTATCTGTGCTAATAGGAGTACTTGGCACTGAAGCCCGACTTTTTGCCCAAGCAGATAAAGGTCATTTAGAGGGACTGCACTAACTTTAAGGCAGTCAAGCACAGCCTCCCCGGATGTGACACATCCATCGCTGTGTTGTCTTGTTCAGTCAATCATGGCATAAACAAGGTACCAGAGATCATATCCTCAATAGCATTAATGGTTAAACTGTGATTTTGATTTCATCGCTCTTCTCTTCAGCCACTAGTACATCCACAAGTGTTTTAACAAAGTATTTCATTTCTTGCTTCCCAGAATACCAAGTGCATTTCATAACACAGCTATTGCAAATGTTACGGCTCCGTACATGTCATGTGTTAGTCTCTCCTGTGCTTCCCTTCTCTGAATCACATTTAATAGGCCAAGTTTTATATTTCTCTACTAATTTGTTGAAATTTATTGCATTTGTTGCCTTCCCCTCTTTCTTTTGAAAACCAGGGGAACTTACAAATTTCCATTTAAAAGCATTTTGTTCTAAGTCATTTTGTTTTTATGGAGCATAGTATTTGTTGGAGGGAGAGAAGTTGAGATCATAATCTGGCACGGTTGACTAAGTTTCTAAATTTTAAACCGCCACCTTCTCTCTTTTTAAACATTTTCTCTGCCAATACTAAACATTTTGATCATTCAAAATGTAAATTGTATTCCCCATAGATGCTGAGAGGTTGCAGATATATTTACATAAAAAGGAGCTGTTGAATGACTCATGCAAAAAGTTGTTTTCTTGTTCTCAGCCTTAACTGTACAGCACTTTTTCCCCCCATTCTCTGTAGTTTCTGGAATTATTTGCATGCCTGTCAGTCTCTGAGCAGTGTTTGAAAAGGTGCACGTCGTTAAAATGTGTGGAGCAGGAGAACCACAAATGGTTTAAATATTTTTGCCAGAAGTGCTCATGATAGCCACTTTCTGTGAGTTGTGTTATGTTATACGGAAATAATATTCAGAGCAGAATGCCAAGGGCAGTGGTGGTCAAGGGAAGGAAAGTCTGACAGCCTCTTGAGGAGGAGAAGAAAGTGAGGGTTTAGTTATAATATGAAATCCAGTGGTTTGAGCAGGGGTATGATGTT
This sequence comes from Burhinus bistriatus, assembly GCA_013397275.1. Taxonomy (NCBI): domain Eukaryota; kingdom Metazoa; phylum Chordata; class Aves; order Charadriiformes; family Burhinidae; genus Burhinus; species Burhinus bistriatus. The sequence goes on from VYXH01010601.1 coordinate 300,284, forward strand.
CTCAAGGCAGTTAGCACCTTATAATACCAACCTTGCTAGCTGGGTGTGTGATAGAAGATCACAGTTGTGTTGGCCCACAGTGATGGTACCTATCTCCTCATTAAGCAGCATTTTATGGGACAAGTGTCACTTGATTCTCCCATGTCTATATGCCTGCTGGGTTTGGGCCTTTGGCACTGTGCTGGCTTTGGCTGGGATAGAATTAATTTTCTTCATAGTAGCTGCTATGGGGCTATGTTTTGGATTTGTGCTGCAAACAGTGTTGATAATACAGAGATGTTTTCATTATTGCTGAGCAGCGCTTACACAGAGTCAAGGCCTTTTCTGCTTCTCGCACCACCCCACCAGCAAACGGGCGGGGGGGCGCACAAGAAGCCGGGAGGGGACACAGCCAGGACAGCTGACCCCAACTGACCCAAGGGATATTCCAGACCATATGACATCATGCTCAGCATATAAAGCTGGGGGGAAGAAGAAGGAAGGGCGGGGGGTGTGTGTGGATATTTGGCATGATGATGTTGTTTTCCCAAGTAACTGTTATGCGTGATGGAGTCCTGCTTTCCTGGGGATGGCTGAACACCTGCCTGCCGATGGGAGGTAGTGAATGGATTCCTTGTTTCACTTTGCTTGCATGTGTGGCTTTTGCTTTACTTATTAAACTGTCTTTATCTCAACCCACAAGTTTTCTCACTTTTACTCTTCTGATTCTCTCCCCATCCCACCTGAGGGAGAGTGAGCGAGCAGCTGCATGGTGCTTAGTTGCCAGCTGGGGTTAAACCATGACAGGCATAGATTCCTCTGGCATGAAGTACAAGTCTTATTTTTTTTTTTTTGTAATATTCAGAATATCGAGCCTGGTTGTGTTTGAGAAGGCAGAATAGCACACTGGAGCTGCTCAGAGCGTTCTGGAAAGCCCCAAGCTTCTGTACATCTCCTGGGCAGCATTTCAAAATGTGCTTTGAACATCTCTGAACTACTCAGGACTGGGATCCTCTCATGAGGCCCGTAAGAAACTCTGAGACTGTAACTGGCCATACGTCTCTGATAATAGCATGACAGATTTTCTTAGATCTCCTGTTCTTCCTTAGACTTATCCAAGTACTAGGTCCAGTACTGTCATATCAGTTTGGGAATGCACAAGCTATTTATAGAATTACTTTACAAGCAACTTTATTTTATGCATGATAGTAGTCCTTGAATCTGAGGAGTGCATATACTAGTCTCTCTTGGCTCACTTCCTCTGACTTATTTACTGTCTTCTACCTTGATTTTTCTTTTAATTTGAAGCCCACTCAAGAGTACACAGGCTAAAGATGACCCTATAGGAGACATACATCCATGTAGATGCGTTTTTTGACCAGCAAGCAGGTCAACCAATGATCATCTCTGCAGAGGCTGCACTGCTCTCCTCCACTTTCATCACAGCTTTCTATTGTCTTTTTTTGTGTGTGTGATCTGTCTATTGACTTATGCTGTATTATTCACTTCAGAATTGATACTGTTTGTGTTAAGTCCCAAACATGGAGTCAGGAGGTAGAGGCTTTTCAGGCTATGTGACCTCTCCTAGCAAACTTTGAAGGGCACCTGTTGACCAGCCCTGGTACTGTTTGTTTTGCAAGGAAGCGGGGTCTATAAAAAGGCTTATTACACAACATAAGTGATTTTCTTTTTGCTAAGCAAATATTTGCAATATATTTTGGGAGACCAAGCATTCAAAGTGAAAAAGCAGGATACCTGCAAGGGACGTGGGAAGCATGTAAAGGGCACCTTTAATTGGGAGAACATGGGATGGTTTTAGTATCTTGGATCTACAAGGAAGGCAACACAGGCTCCTACCCCTATTTTCATTGAGCTCTAAGGCTTTAGGGATCTCAACAAATCCAGAAAACTCTTCCCAAACTGTCTTTACTTCAACAGCTCCACTAGTTATTCTTGCAAAAGCCAACGTACTGTGGAACAGAGACAAATCTTATGACTTTAGCAAATAAGCAAGGTCCTAATATGGGACTTTCCTAGAGGGTAGTTTATTTTATAAATGCCTGAACTGTCTAACAATGCCCAGTTATGGAGAGCACATCACTAGCTGGATGACTGCTCGCAGCCAGCATCATCATTTCTGGATCTTTCCTTTGGCTTGAATAAAAGCTGCAGAGACAGTATGTGGCTTAAATGAGTTGGCTTAGGAGTAGCAGATCAATGCTAGTCAACATCTAACTTCCACATTTGAATTTCTCTCTGTGCTCTGGTATTGACATGAGGCCCAATTTATATGCATGTAGTTTATAAACAGTGAGAACACTGGAACTGAGGTCATATTTTGTATAAACGTTTATTTCAATAATAAAGAACAAGCCATCCAAAACATGTGGAAATCACAGGAACATGAGGCATATATAATAGCAACATCTTAAATACGCATTAGTAATACAAAGTCATCTTTCATTCTGATAAAAGTTAAAACTTCATTTTTCTAAAAAAATATTTAAGTCATGAAATATGTTTAGGTAATACATATATACAGCATCTAAGTTACTTTCTTCTTTCCTGTAGAGTCTGAGACACTAGTGGTTTGTGTGATAGAAACAATGTGCTACACCTGAAGGTTGGATTGGTTTGGACTGTATATGCAGAACTAGGCAAGTAATTTACACACGTCATGGCTATATGTGCATGTAAGTGACAGATCAGGGTTTTGAAGGCCATGTACACATACATTCCCTCAGCTGCTCACCTATTCACAACAACTGATGTATTTATAAATCATTAGGTCTGGAGGTACTTCTAGAATGCCCCTACCTATATTCTAACTAAACTAAGACCTACTTTTCATTATAACTCAGTGTGCTGTTATGCTTCCAGTGGTGATTTGGTAAAATGTTTGTCCTATCTTAGTATGAGTGGATTGATAGATAACTGTGGTTTTGATCAGCTACAACTGTTTTATTCTCATCTCTAAAGCAAGCATTTCTCTTTCTATTTCATAGGGAAGGTCAGCATTAACTTGCACTTCAAAGTATTGTTTGATTTCCTCTACCTCCTTTTCCCAGAACTCTTTGGAGATATCAAACAGTTCGGTCAAGTTGACATCTTCTAAACCCTTCAGATTCAAAGCAGTGTCAGCAGGGATGTAACCTATGGCAGTTGGCTTGGCAGAGGCTTTCCCTTCAATTCTGTTGAACATCCACTCCAGCACACGGGAATTCTCTCCATAGCCAGGCCACAGGAATTTCCCTTGACTGTTTTTCCGAAACCAGTTAACATGAAAGATCCTTGGTAGTTTTGCAGCTGAACGATGTGCCATGCTGAGCCAGTGGGCCAAGTATTTGCCAAAGTTGTAGCCAAAGAAAGGTCTCATGGCAAATGGATCATGCATAATGATTTTCCCTGTTCAAAACACAAATGGAGAATGTAAGGTAGTAAATAGCACATCTATTCTAAAGCACAAAGACTCAGATCCTCCCAGGATTTAGTACCCATGGTCCCTTAACTACCCATCTGCATCTGAACCAAAGAGCTTTAAGAAACAATACAAGCATTACCCTTGATGTACAAAAAAGTACAAATTAAATTAATTTTTGTAATCAGTGGAAATTAATTTCTTAAATCTCACGTGAAGCAGCCTAAATGAAGATCCTCAAGAGCTGGCTTTCATTGTTCATGTATTTATGTTAAGCTCTAACAGAAGAGGAAAAGTTAAGTTTATTTATCTCAGACTGTAGCTAGAACTCCACGTCAAGGCTTCTGGCAATCCCATGCCTGCACCCTGTTCTGTATGCTTGCCACCTAGGGGATTATTTTGCTTAATTTGACTTTTACAGAGAATTTGGCTTTTAATTCCAATACAAATATTCTCTATTGTGAAAATGCACAGGTTGCAAAATTAGCTGCTAAGACTGAAATGCAAAAGAGCAGGGGAGGAGGACAGAGCAGACAGTTCAGAGAGGATTGATTTTAATACAGGTAGGCAGATTAAATTTTTGATTTACCTTTGTGCTCAGCAGCTGCTGTTGCTTCAGATCTCATAGCTGCCCCTATAAATACTCCATGCTGCCAGTTAAACGCCTCATATACAAGAGGCACTCCTGTAAAGAACAAAATCACTCAGTAATTAGAGGTCCAGAAACATTTTTATAACAGGTTTTGCTACCTGAGATACTGCTGAATGCATGTTACTGTATAACATATTCTAAGTTTTCCTGGTTTTTAAATAAGGTCATTTCCTTCCCTCTTCTAGCAAAGAAGTTTATATGACTGTTTTCAAAACTGGCTTCTGATTACTGAACACACCATGTTTAGTGGCTCAGAGGGAGATCTGGGACCTCAGAATCCCCAGCAGATTTTACTGGAAATAGAATCTGGTCCTGTGGTCATGATATTAGACTCAGACTTAGCATTACTTCTATTTCTTTTCCAACTTTAGGGGACCTTTAACAGATCAATTTATTTTACTTGCTTTTCTGCAAACTGTGTACAACTGGTTCATTTCACTAATCATTTTCTATCTGAACTAGTTAAACTGCAAGCAAATAGAGACAAGATAGCAATTGCTATGTGTCTATGTATTACCCAGGTTAGTAGGTCCTGATCTCTCTCCAGCCCTTTATTATTATTACCTGTTTTGTGTTAACATCTAAAAATTCAGACATTGAAATATCAGTGGCTGTAGGTGTCCATGTGTCAAAGGCTAACGTGGAGAAGTCAGTGGTTATTTTCTTGCTTTTGCAGCTGTGAAAGTAAAACCTGTGTCTATGCCCAGCTGTGTTTCAACCCTTCTGTGGTCAGCACTTCAGCCTTGATAGGTGGCTGCTGCATCTCTTACCAGTAGGTCTGCGGCCTCCAAATATTATCCCTTCAATGGGCACGCCTTCAGGTGATTCCCATGCAGGGTCCATGACAGGGCACTGGCTGGCAGGAGTGCAGAATCTTGAGTTGGGATGAGCACAAGGTTCCCCTGTACAGAATACAATGAAAAGGTCATAATGGCAGAATTAACTTGAATTCAGCAGAGAAGGCCAAGACAGACTGCAGAGTGGACCAGGTTACCGTTATCTGGGGTCCAATTCTTGTTCTTCCATGAAGTCAGCATTACTCCTGGTGTTAATGGCTCATCAATGCCTTCCCAATAGACACCTCCATCACTGGTTTCTGCTACATTGGTAAAGATGGTGTTCTTGAATATGGTTTTAATAGCATTGGGGTTTGTTTTGGCTGAGGTTCCAGGGGCGACACCAAAAAAGCCATTTTCTGGATTGATTGCCCTTAAGTTGCCTGGAAGTTACATGACAAAATATATGTAAATCAAACTGTTTTAACTCTATCCAGAATTTTGTAGCATGTCTTGCTGCACCTAAAAGCAACCTGTACTGGACTGTAAAACAATTCAATTTCAGTTCCATACCTTGTTCATCAAATTTCATCCAGGCAATATCATCACCCACACACTCAATTTTCCATCCTGGCAGGCTTGGCTTCATCATGGCCAAGTTAGTTTTTCCACATGCACTAGGGAATGCTGCAGCAAAATACTTCTTTTCACCTTCTGGATTGGTAATGCCCAGGATCTATTGAAAAATTAATGCAACTGTTAAACACAGTCTTTTTTTCTTGCAGTTTTCTTTTTGAAGATTGTCTCCCAGCAAGTGGTAATGATAAAATGTTTAATTATGCACGTTTGTTCCTACAGAAAAAGCACCACATAATATAGTTGACAAATAATTCAAACTGTACTTTATTAATCAAAAAGTCTACTCTTCTTCCCTTAGAATATCTGTAAGGAGTTCTTGTATTTTTTAAAAATGTCAGATATGTATATAATTCAAACATTTATTTTTATTTTACTGATTAAAGATACATAGACTGTATACAGCTGTGTTTCTCAGCTGAGACAGGAGAAAACCAGGCAATACTCTTTTGGCTGCACAACTGGAGCGAAGTGAAAGCACTTCATGTATGGATACTTCTGCACTTCTCAGAGTGCATAGATATTTTTTCTGAGACTGTTATCTTACACATGTTGAAATTCTGTTTTTTCAGTGTGTTTTTTAGTGGTAGAATGTTTAAATGACAGAAGAAAGTAAATGGAGGAAGGGTACAAAGCAGAACTCATTTAGAAAATCTAATATTTCCAAATTTTTGAGTGCCTAGACCTCTTTACAGTATGAAAGACAATTTTCAAAACTTGCATTAATCTTTTCCTATCAGACTTGTAGGGGCAATGTGGATTCCCAGTGATGATGTTTAGGTTCTGCTCAAGTACATGGGTCTGCCTACAGGTAGCCACTGTCAGAAGTTCCAAATCTTTCTTGGTTTCTGATTTTACATGTACTATTTTAAAATGTTTGGTACTTACCCTTGCAAGCAGTTTCCTATTTCTCATAAGCTTGCCATGTGATAAATTCATATCTAATATTACAGGACTATCCATATGAGACTAATCTCATTGATAGCAAGATGTGATGCATTTATGTTGAGCTCATTCAGGGTTTAATGGCTGTTCAAACACACATGATTTAATGCTCTTACCAGCATGTGCTCAGCTAGCCAGCCCTCCTCTTTGGCAATTCTGCTGGCAATTCTGAGAGCAAAGCATTTTTTCCCCAGTAAGGAGTTTCCTCCGTAACCACTGCCAAATGAAATGATCTCTCTGCGATCCGGGAGATGGGCAATCAGCGTTAACTCTGGGTTGCACGGCCAGTTGCTGATTAATGGCTCTGCAGAACAGAATGTTGTACTTATGAATGCAGCAATTTCCATGCTGGATCACACAGTTGTTTCATCAGCATCGAGCCTCTGACAGTAACCCATATCAGATGCTTTAAAGGAACCCCCCCGGTAAGTACTAGGGATAATAATCTCCTTTCCATGAAACTCTCATTGAGCTTTAATTCCTTTAATTGAGTTCTGAATCTAGTGCTGTTGCAAAAACCACCCTGGTCTTCTATGGTGAGTGTCTCCCATGTGCCAAGAACATACAGTCAGCTCTAAAACATGCCCCTGGGAATTTCCAGGGGTGACAATTTTTAATGTCTCTTACCTTCTAGAGGTAGAGGACATCCAACCGAGTGAAGGCATTTTACAAACTCCCTGTTGCTTAGGGCTTTCAAAGCAGCTGTTCCCATCCGTGTCATGATCCTCATGCTGGCCACTACATATGGTGAATCTGTCAGCTCAATCCCAATCTTGGACAAAGGAGACTCAATAGGTCCCATGCTGAAGGGGATGACATACATTGTACGTCCTGGAAAACAGGAAGTAGCAAGATGTGGCAAAAAGCAAAACAAGTAACTTTTGCAATAGTCTTTATTAACATGGAGGTTGTTTCTCACTCGTTTAAAAGCTGTTTGTCTTGTGGGTGTTTCTGATGATGTTTAAAGAGCAGTAGCTTTGTCTAATTGTGTAGCAAGAAATTTTATCTTAAATGCTGAAAGCAGCTGTCCTGACAAATTGTCTATCCAGTAGTAAAGGTGGGTGGAGGCCAAGTTCTCTGTTGGTGTAAATTGCTGAACCTGAGATTATTGGTGGGGATGGGTGTCCTCCCTTCTGACCTCACTTCCTATCTGCTGCTTAGTTGCTGTGTGACTTCCTGAAAAACAATCACACCAATTTTCCTACCTTACTTTGCCCCTCTTTATGAAGAGAAGAATGATGGAAAGGGACTGAGGACTATCCTTGCACAGGCATTTGGATCTATGGTAAAGATCCAGATGAAACCAACAGAGTGACTAATACCAGGGGTGTAAACCTAAACCTTCAGCTAAAATCTTTCTTTAAAGATTACAGTAACTACTAGTAGTAGTGTCTCTGTAATGCTAGAAGTTCAATGTCAACTGTCCTTTTCTTGCCTACCTTGCATGCAGCCTGGGAACCTGGTATTGAAGGCTTTCTCAAAATCTTCTTCAGACATCCAGCGACCCAGCTGGCTAGTTCCAGTTTTAGGGATCGGAGTGGTATCTCTCTGTTCTTGAGTGATGATGACAGTTTTGCTCTCAATTCTTGCCACGTCTCTCGGATCAGTGAGTGCCAGCCAGCTGCATGCCACGAAAAATCAGGAAATTAGACTTTAGTTGTCAATATAGCACTTTTTACCCTTCTGTGGGACTGGTTTAGCACAAAAGGATACAATGCTTTGTAAGGCAAAAACTACAGTGACAGAGGCAGTAGAACAGACAATCTCAAAAATCAGTCAGATACATTCTCTCATACAAATTGTTTCAAGACTTTCCAGTACGAATAACAAATTATATGGCCTAGAAAATTCTGGTTACATGTTAATACTCCTTTGCCTCTTATCTCAGTCTCTGTTGCTAACTTCATGGAAAAGTTAATCTCGTTTAATTCTCATTCTCATCAGTGTGAAGTTGTTTTGCATGGGGACCACAAAATGATGCCTCAAGCGAAGTGGGTGCCAAGCAAGTACTTTAAGTGTTGGTATAAGTGCCTGTGGGATCAGAATCCAACTTAGTCAATTGGCATAGTCCTTTACGTTAGAGACATCACAAAAGAAATACTGAGTATAAGCATGATCATAAAAAGTGAAGGAGTTTATTAAAAGGAGATTCTTTTTCCCCTCTAAAGAATTTTTGCCATCTATTTATAATAGAGAGGATTGTTTTACATTTTCACCTCTGTGCATAGAAATTTTCCACAAGTATAAAAATGTTCTAGTTAGGCTGTCATAACCATCATCACTACAGCTAAGCATATAATTAACAATGAATAATTTATCTGGTGAATCTTGCCCTTTTCTCTCCCAAATAGTCTGCAAACAGATTGCCAAATTCCTGCACTTAGTTATTCAAAAGTCTTTGCAGATTTCTTCCATGAAGATCTCTTGGTCAGCATGTAATTCCTGACTATGTACTTGTTGTTAATATTGTCCTTTCATGTTGGATTAGTTGGGAGAGATGATGAAATATTTGAAAAAAATATTTGCTGAATACATTACAGGCAAAGCTCATCAACACAATATGAATAATGCCTATACTGAATAATATTTGAACACCCACAGAGCTATTTGAATGTCACAAGTATTTGATGAATAAACTAATTGACTAAAAGAGTAGAATTCTTCAAAAGACGTATTTGCTAAATAATATTTAGCCATTGCCAATGATTAGTTACATAAGTCTCGTGACATTATTTCAGTTTCCTGCTATAACTAATCAAGAGACAATGTACAGTTGATAGACCAAATCAATAACATGCTTTATGTTCATTTTTAGAGGAAAAAGTTTGCTTTTCCTGAGTATTTCACCCATGTAAGCTACAGGGCCAAAATGTTCCTGGAAAGCTAATATTGAAGGGTTATAAGCAGTTCTAAAAGTAAACAGGATAGAAAATGCATATTGCAATTCTGAGTTCATACTTGACTTCCTTCAGGCTACTCACCAGTTCTCATACTTGCTCAGCTTCTTGATCATGCCTTGTTCTACCATGGTGTCCAGAATTTTTTTGTTTTCTTCTTCTGAGCCATCACAGATATGAATGCTCTCGGGCTGGCACAGCTTGGCATTACTTTCAATGAAATCCCTCACTTCTGGAGGCAGGCTCTGCAAATCCCCCTGGACAACCTTGGGCATGACGTTTACCTCGGCTTTCAACTGTGGGGGCATTACTGAACCTGTGGATCTTGTTGATGGCTTTGAAATACTGCTCACAATCTAAAATCAAATATATTGGGTGTGTTAGCATACTATGACATTCTAACCAGTGTCAATAAGCCTTCCTAACAATGTATAACAGAAAGGTAGAATTTGTAATAGACTTGATAATGTACTTCGGCTTTAAAATCAATATAGACAACTTGGATCACTGGTAATTTCAAGCTTGAAAAAATAGAGGCTATTCTACTTACTGTCTCTATAAGATTGAGTTGGATGTCAGACAGGATTCTGCTGTCCCTTTCAGTTGAAGCCGTTTCACTTGCTTTGGAGTACTCTGGCGATCACTGCTTTCCAAGGAAGTATGCTCCTTCCTTAAATATTCTTCGTGGTAGTGTCCATCCCACTAGGTGAGGTGATGGAGGCTTGTCCTTTACGTCACCACTGGATGTGTCTTGGGACAGTGCCACTGACATTGTCATCATGCAGAGTTGTCAACAAAGCAGCCCTAACGAGGTAATCATTTAACAGGTTTGATTAATGAATGCTGAAAGTGGTGACTCAGCTCCTGGGTTTGCTGTTTCGAAGCAGTTACAAAATGTAGCAGTTTAACCAAACTTTGATCCAATTTGGCTTTGAAACCAAAAGCATTGTAACTTCTCGGTGTGTGTGTAAGGTTGAGTACAAAGAGTATCTGGAACTGGGAGCATGGGGGTCGTTCAGGCAAAGCAGAGTTGGGACATTTGGTAGGCAGATGCTCGCTAGTTGGCTGTGAAGTGGAGGCTTCTCCAAGGTGTGTTTACCCAGCTTGGGAACGTTGCCTGATCTGGGGATATAGTTCAACACTGAGCACTGACAGGCCTGAATAACCTCGATATATGCCTGCCTGGAGGCCTTATTTTTGTCCATGCAATTCTGAAAAAAGCAAGCAATGTAAATCTGAATGTTGGGCTTCCTTCAGTGCAGGAGAGAAGGTTTTTGCTTATGGCTTGCTTTAGGCTCTTGCTAACTGAACAATTAATTTTTCTATCACTACAAGCTCAGAAGAGGCAGATGAGCAACTGCCTCAGTAATTAACCCCCTCCTTCAAATGTTATGTTTAATTTTACTGGGAGTCCTATGGGGGTCATAAAATATTAACCCATCTTTAAATTAGTACTCAAAGAAAGGGCACAAAACTGCTCAGGAATGCGGCTGCACACTTTGTTATGTGTGAAGTGCACTGTATGTTTATGTATGTATACAGACGTGTACATACCTGTATCTGTTGTGGTAGTATATGATACCAACAGCTACTACTACTCTTATAATTCTGAGGGTGAGAGTGTGACCACAGACACTTTGAGGTCTTGCCTCTAACTGTTCCTGCCTGCTTGTCTGCCTTTCAGCTCTTTACCTTCCCCTACTCCATTTTAGACCATCATGCCCATAAAGAAAGGTCCATTTGTCCATGCAGTCTGGGTGTGTGAAGACTGAAGTATTTCAGACATAAAACTGTAGAAATAACCCTGCTGCCATTTCATCTCGCTCTGCTTACACCCAGTCTCAGCGAAGCATCTGGGGCCTGGATGAGGTGATGCTTTCATGCCAACCTGTCTCTTTTTATATTGATGGGGCTTCCAGCATGCATGTAAAATATTGTCAATGGTAGTTTGCAGAAAAGGAAATCTAGGAATCCCAGCTAAGTTTCAGGGAGTTCTTTAAAGCAATGAAATTGTTGTGAGTATCCTATGTAAAGGATGTTCATAACCTGCCACCCGCTCAGGGTTGTGCAGTCAATGAGATGTTTCAGCAAGGCTTTTGCTGAGACAGCCAGCGGTGATTTGCAAGCCCTGAACAGCCAGGTCTGGCAGAGCAGCACGGATCAGTATTGCAGTTCGCCTTCCTGGCCTGCATGGAGCTGAATCTGACACTGCAGGAACGTTTCCCCTGGGACTGTATCCTCTATCTCTCCTTCAAAGCTTTTTATTATGTTTTGTAAACACAAAGGGAAGAAAATAGTGAAGTAGGAGGGGCAGTCCTTGATGCACTGCAAGGCCAAACATTCCTGAAAAGGAAAACAAAAATCTGGTAGGATAAGAGGTGCTAAAGACTGCTGCAGGCAGGGCTCTGCTGTAAGAAAAGGTAAAATCAAATACAATTTAATAATGACAGGCGTTCTGTTTGTCTTTGGAGTCCACATACTGTGTTACTGGTAGACCTGATGAGAAATATTTCGTCAACTGTTTTCCTTTTAAAACATATAATTAAGTACTTCATTAAAAATAAAATGGGGCATAATCTTCAGCAATACTAAACAGACCCCTTCTTCAGTGAAGTACAAAAACATCGAGTCCTTCCTGCTGGCCAGAGAAGTCATTATACATAGAAATAACAACTGAGAGTAAACCAGCAATGCTTCAGTTCTCAAAAAAGAGAGTGGACCAGAAAACTATCATATTGCAGCACAAGTAAAGCCAGAATAAAAGCTTAAATTGACAGTGTAAGACAGCAGGATTAGTCCTCGTGCATCTTCAGTTTTGAGCAAAGGAAAAAATCCCCAAAATCGGAGCATTAGTTTCTGCCAATTAAGTTATAGTCAGGCAGGTGTTGCACAAATTTTCTCACACTGCAATCCTAACCTCCCACAATCTTGCTATACAAACTGTGGGCATCTCTTGAGAAGACACTAAATATGCCAAATTGGTGGCACTGTGTTATGAACATATGTCCATTAAAAATCACATTAAGGATTCCAAATGTTTTTCATTTGTGATGGCAGCAGGGCTTGAGTGGAGATGTCCACTGGGAATTCTAGACACTTAAGCATCGAATTACTTCTATTTAAGTAACACCTCCCATCAGAGGATCTCAAAGCATATCACAAACACACAGTAAACCTCAAGCCCATACATAAAACACACATAGTATTTGGTGCAATGAAATAAGTGGAGCATATGCAAATCAGGGCCAAGATTTTTTTCAAGAATCTTCTCATTTAGTGATTCAGCTTTTAGATACCTAACGGAAGACATTACAGGTTTAATCTGAAGATGCTGAATTCTCATAACTCTCAGTGGCTCCCACAAAAAAAAACCCAAAAAAACAAATAAACAAAAAAAAACCCAACAAAACCAGAAACAGCCTCTCCAATGGCTCAGTTACAGTGGTCTTGAGGTGTTCACCCAATACCAGTGTGTACTTCTGTTCGCCACGTATGTGTCTGCCTTCTGGATTCAGTGAGCTGGGAGATCTCACTAGGGAGAAACATGGGAGGTGGTATGGGGCAATGTAAGGTCTTTTTTTAAAAAAACTTCTTGAATATAAAGTTTATTTTCCATTTAAATGAGAGATCTTTTTAGTAGTAGCTGTACTGTAATACTCATCTAATAGCTGATACAATTTCTTCAGATTGAACTTTTTTTGGCACTTTTTCTCTGTGCTTCTTGACACTTGAACATGATGCTCATCAAGTGTCTTCTTGGAAGCTGTCATGTTATTTAAATGAGTGTAAATCTGACATTTCTATTTGATAGTGTTCAACAAGTGCCTTGAAAGGAATGTTTTCAGGATGTTTGCTTTGATGGACGCTATTCAGGGTGTTCAAAATAGAGATTTTGAGCACTTTGACTTTCTGACTTACTGGAACTCAGTGCAATAAACGTAAACATCCTTAGATGCTCAGAAAAAGTGTCATAAGAAAGCTTAACTCATCACTACAAACCAAGGTGTAACAAAGCACTCTCAATGAGATCTGAAAGTTGTTAATGGCATGTAATAACACTCAGAAATTCTACTCCCCTCCCATTGCTAATTATCCTACACATTGTCACCTCCAAAGAGTTTGTCACTTGTTTTTTTTGTTATAAAACTGTAGCTTTTTTTAAAGATTCTCTGAGCTATTCTACTAAAGGAAGAACATTGCTCCTTGATTGTTATTTTTGCTGTGAAGTTGTGCTCAGCTGATACTGAGCATACTGCAATTGCTGCTGGACTGGGTGCCGCACAGGCCCAGATCCAAGGGCAGCCCTTGCAAGTGTACAGCTTATAAAGACCAGGGCAGGGACTGCTCCCTCAATTTCCAGGAGAAAATATGAACTCTGCAAACTGCCTGCAGTTGCAAAAGAGTCTGTGGCTGAGCCAAGTGTTTATTCCGGACCCTGCACAGCCCTGTGTGATATTTCTGCTTCACAGCCCCTTTTCTTACAGGCAGTTCTTCGGCACTGACCCAGCGGCAGGAGTTCTGGAGGCTCTGGCCACACATGCTGCACACTCCTCGTGTGCCACACGAACTGTGAGATTGAGCCTCTAGGACCAGGCAGAACACGCAGCAGCAAACTGGGAGCACAGTGCTTCCCTTCTTACCTCCCTCTCTCCAACCCTAAATTATGCAGTATTTGTCTTGGGCGGGTTGTAAGATACAACATTTGTGGTCCACTAAGGTGATGTAAACTTTTTGCCTGTCTTCAAGTGGCTTGTTCTGATGGCAGAGGAATGAGAAAGGGGGAAAAAATACCCAGATTTATCGTGATTAGACTGCACTTTCATTAGCTTGTCCAGCATTTTCATCTTGACAACAGACATGCTAAAACTTCTCAAAACAAATGCAAGTAAATCTCAGCAGAGGGGAATGTGTTGGTGCATGTTTATGTTCTCTGATGAAAGTCACCGACCTCTGATGCTTAGTTTAGTATCAGCTTGAGTGATCGATCCTGGGCTGTATTTTAGGGAAAGTCCTGTCTGTGCCACAGTCCATGTCAAGGCTGACATTACACCACAAGCAGACTGGTTTCTTGCTTGTTATTCTTCTGCTTTGGCAGAGAAATTATTTACTCTTTTCAGTTCTCTTTTCTATTTTCTCTTGTAAGGAATAAAAGCTGGAGTCTTAACTAGGATGGTACTGTGGCACATCCATGCATTGCTTGTGAAGGACACTGGAGGTTTAATTCCCTCCCGTCACACTGGTGACCCTTCTCAGCAACACAAGACATGTAGTTTGGACTCCAATTTTGCACCTGAATCTCAGGTGGGAGACGGCACCCCACATGCACAGCAGCAAACAGCTCTCCATTAATGGTGTTTGCTCAATTAGTGGCTCTGAGCAGCATGTTATTCACTGTTCATCGTTCTCTCTCACCAGCTTGTTAGCACTGGAGATGGGATTGATTCACGTAATCTTAACCCTGATAAGCAGTCACTCTTTTGGAGCTATTTCTCAAGCTGTGACTCTAATCTGGCGACTCTTCACTGTAGGAACACTGTCTTCACTTTGTAAAACCTGTATCAGGGATCAGTGTGAATATGTGAGTAATGGGGTCTGTAGCTACTGGTGTCTGACCAGTGGCCAGGTATGCGTAATCCTGTCAAGTGTGAGCTCGGGAGCTCTTATCTACTGTAGAAGGTCTAATAGGTACGTGGAGAGTTTGGGCCCACGAACACTTCAACTGAGTTTACCTTAGCCAGCACAAGGTTGATAAGAACATGACTATGATTTTTGCATGGTTACTGCATTTTTTTGGCTGGATGCACAGCAGAACCACAGACAGGAGAAAAAGGGACAAACTGTACTAAACAGAGTGGAAAACAGTCAGCACACAGTTATGTGTTTCCCATCACCTATGTAGCATCTGCTGTGCTCAGTCATACAAAGCCCAAATGGCACCGAGATTCAGCTTTGCAAATAAAAATGGTGACCCTTGCTGGTGCAAAATCTGTTTAACACAGAGATGTGTGTGCAACAGCTGTCAAGGGCTCCCTGCTTCCCACCTGTGGAAGGTATAGATGACAAACCTTTGCACACAGGTTCAAGCAGCAGGAGGTGTTTCAACCTCTTGTTCAAGAGCAGTCTTCTGGCTTCCTGCTGATAACTCAGGTCCTGCTAGCTGTGCTCTTTTACACAGACTTCACCTCCTCAGGCCTTAAGAAATGACTTAGCAGCACCTTTTAAAATTTAAATGGGTTTATTTTTTTCTAGCATGAGATAACCCTGTCTCCTCTTGCTCCTTTTTTTTTTTTTTGTATGCCATTTGTTATTTCTCTGCAATCCTTCACTTGCTACCAGCACTCTGTTGTCAGTTGTCATTTCAGGGTTACGCAGCTCTGTCTACCTGACTGGCAATGTGTTTTTTCTCATTTATTTAAATACTTCCATTTACTTTTTGTTTCTCTCGTCACTTTTATCCCTTATTACATGCAGTGTGACCCACTGGAAACAGTTCTATATGTCCTTCATGAGCCAACTTCTTTAAAGAAGAATGGCTCTAACCACTAGCATGGGTGCGGATTCAGAAAGATTAGGTTCCATTTCTTCCTCTGCTATGGATTTCCCACTTGACTTTGGACATGTAACTTTACATCCCCAAGTCCTGATCCTCTCCATAGGAAGGGATTTGGGAGGCGATAATGCCAATTTCTCTCTGTTCTTCTGCATTCTTCCTAGTTTGGTAGATACTTCCTGGTCAGAGGAGTTTAAAACCTAATTAGACAAGATCATTATCTGTTCTCATCTTTATATCTGTGCCACAGATAGTCCCTGCTAGGTCCTCTCTAAATTATTGTAATGCAAATAGTATGTTCTTACTTGAAATGAAAAACATTTACTGTAATCTGTTTTCTCCTTTGATAGCAACACAAAAGCACCAAGTTGGGCTGAATCATGTTTTCTGTTTCAAGTGAGATTTGTTCTATATTTTTCCCAGGAAAATAACTTTGATGAATATTTCAAGTATTTTGTGACTCTGGAAGAAACAACAGGCTAGAGAAGCTGATTGTGCAGAACTAAAAGCTATGCTACGTCTAAAGGTCAGGAGGCAAATGTGCCTATGTCAAGCACTACATACTCTTTAGTTCTTGAACCTGACTGCTGTAGGAAAATCAACATTACAAAAAAACAATTACCTCTTTAATAGATCCTGTATTTACTGGAAAACGCTGATGTGTTAGCAGGCCAGGTGAAATCCTACATACTGTACACTTAGGCTTAGCACATTTCTAATAGGAAGAAGGCAACATGGATGGACCGCAATGGGATTTTTTCAATGTAAAAGCATTTTTGTTTTGTCAGCATAAATGGTTCCTATACGACAAGTGCCACAAGTATGATTATTGTTGCAAACAACGCTCGGTAAAGAGGTCAAGGGTTCAACTGGGTCCTGGGGATCATACTTTTTTCTTATGCTTTTAGAAAGACAGAATTCTGACTCTGCTGTACATGCTGCTTTTGACTGACCATCTGTACGTCTCCCCAGATTTACTGATTCAGGATGATTCATATGCATATGACTACTGTTTACTTAAAGAGAAACCTTGTATATATGAGCTTAAACTAGTATGTACAAATGAAGAGCAACCAACTTGCACTCTGCAAATAAAATAAAGTAACCCACTTGTTAACCTTGTGTAGTTCAGGTATTTGCATTGCAATAGCACTAAGGCAGTACCTTGTTATTTTGGATGAAAGCATAAACGCACTCTGCCCAAGGAGATCTTACTGTTTAAGACAGAACAAAAAAAGGGTATGAATGACAGATCAAGAGACTGTAAGTTTGTAGAGGCAGCTCTGAACAGAGTAATAACCATTTTGCACAAACCACAAGTCACTTAGCTATTCTCATTTGCTTTCTAGGCACTTCCTCATCTTGCTACTTAAAAAGATTATGAAGAGGAGGACTATAAGGCTGGCTGCTTATTCTTATAGGAGCATAAAAAAATGTACAATTATGCCTGCTATACCGTATTTCTGTTACCTGCTCCTGATGGAGAGTCATTGGGGCTATCTTGTTTTGGTCTTTAGGTGATGATTTGTCACTGTAGCAGGGAGGAAGGCTCTAAGATTTAAGGTATCTCTGCTGATAAATATCAAGGTGTAAATCACCTGCTGTCAGTGAAGTCACACTAATACATGTGCCTTTAAATATGCCCTTAAATGTTGTAGCCCATTCTAGATTTCTTTGGATTTTTGAATCAAGAAGCTTGATTCAGGCTCCTCAGAAACTTTAGCACCCACGTGGATTTGTGATCTGAGCTGGAAAAAAAAAAAATCACACAGGAAGCCACTGCTCTTCTTAACCCACAACCAACTTCTTACAGCTGTTTTCGCAAGGTTTAATGTGCACTTGCTGCATATCCACGTGGAAGCAGAATTTGAACTCCTTTGGGTTGTACATCTCCTTCATTGATTTATTAGGACAATGATTTAATAGTCGTGTTCTCTGGTGATCCTATTAACTTCCACGCACTGGTGCCTCTTTAGCTGTGCACAAAAAGCTGTTCTCAGAACTGTTTTCCTGATTAAAGATTAACAATGTGATAAACGCAAGGAAACATGGGCATCCTTGGAGTTTGTTTCTTACATCAGTTGGGTTAAACCTTTACTATATTTTCTCACTGTGTATCTTCACCTTGTGTTTGGCAATCAAATTCTGCACAGCTCTAGCACGTTTCCTCCGGTTTAGTCAAAACAAGAGGAAAACTTTCTGTCTTTTAAACTTTTAGCAATTTGACCCTTGCACAAACAGCAGCAGAAACCTTTACTAACTAACTAAGAGGAGTGGTCGTTAAAACTTTCTTTGCTATCTCTTGGATTAAAGAGTATTCAGTAAAAACAGTGGAAGTCACTGAGGTGTACTTAACTGTATAACCATGCTAATGTCTTTTGAAATGGAAGAAGTAATATGTTTCTCAAGTAAACATCCTTCTTCCAACCAGACCCAGGCACACAGATCTGCTGTTTGCCACAAGCAGCAAATGGAGCATTGCTGGATGGCAGAATTGTTTCTAAATATATCATGATGTTAGATGAAATGGTTAATAGGTAAATTGCAATTATGGTTAATATTTTTTAGACCACTTCCCTGACTTGTGTCTGAGCAATCAATCATCCCTGGTACTTTCAGCTCCAACAAGCTTATGTTAAATACTTCTCCTTTTACATATTCCACATCTGTATGCTATTATGCACTGTTTTTTTGTCATGCTATATAATTATAATAATTAACAGTATGGAGCAGCATTTTAAAAGCATAGGCAAATTAAGTTCTTTAACTTAATAGAAGTTGCTTTGGTTCTTCTACAAGAACCACTCATATTTAAAGAGATGATTTGACTTCTCAAAGTCAAGATTAGCACTGGAGAGAGAGCAAAGCAAGGCTTTCCCCGTGCCTTAAGCACAGCCCACATCTAGCTGATGGTGCATGAATGCACTGTGCCTCTGAGAGAACTCTGCAGCTCTCCTCACCCTCCTCTTTGTACTGAGAAAGAGAAGTGGTAATTTATAGCCAGGTTAGACAGTAGTCAATCAATACCCTCCATGATGACTTCCATGTGTCTTTGCTTTGCTATGCTCCCATCTTCCCTTTGCTTAGGGGAATAAGTAAGGAAACAAGCAGGACTATATTCTGAAGTTCCTGGGTCTGAGGTCTGACTAGCTTTTATATGGCTGTAGAGACAGGGACCAGAGAATTCTGTTCTTTTGTGTAGACAAGAAATCTAAGTCAGATCTGAATCCTAAATGATGTCTGCTAGAATAAACTGCAGCTGCCATCTCAGAATCAGATGCCTGGGGGAAAAAAACAAAAAAGAAAGAAAAAAAAGCTAAAATATTTTAATAATACTCTTGTTTCCAAGTGATCAGTGTCTTTTCTGAAATTCAGATTGTACAATTTCTCCTGAGAATCTTCCAGGCCAGCACTGAAGCACTAAGTTAATTCTGAACCTGCAACTTTCAGTTGCTTAGAACAGCATCCACAAGAATATAATCCTTTTTTTTTTTCTTTCACCTCACCCATTAGCTGACATGCATTCTTTTATTTTTTAAAAAAAATTAAGGCTTTTGGTGCTTCATCTGTGTGGAAGTGGGATGCTAAAAGAACGAGATGACAACAGCACCAGAAACTACAGTGAAAAGATTTCATTTAGTGACTACAACTTCATAAAGTGAACAATACTTAAAGGAGCCACATGAATTAGAAGATCATAAAAGTATACTCGCTTTCTCTGAAACAGGTGATGGTGTGAAGGAGGTTATCTACTGCTGTCGTTATTAAGAGGGGCAATATCTCACTGCAAAACAGGTGATGAAGGTAGCAATTGTCCCTGGTGTAAGAGCAAAAGTAAAGGGTGTATGTTTTCAGACCAGTGTTAAGGCACAGATACCACTATGACAGGTGCAGTGTGAATAAGACATACACTTGGAAACAAAAGTGAGACATTGGAGGAAAGTGAAAATGGAAAACTTTCCAGATGCCAGGTAGAAAATGATATTAAAGCTGTCAAAATAAGTCACAACAAAGACTGGGTTTTCTTGTACATTAACAGGAGTCATGTTCTGGAGGAGAATGGAGTTTTCAGCTACAAGATGGACTATCATAAATGAAACAACTATGAGCACTGGAGGTTAAATTTGGGCTTATTTCTTTGGCTTTTTTGCTTTGGTCTCTCTCTTTTTTTTTTTTTTTTAAATTTTCTTCTCTTTCAAGTGGACTGCAACAGTCCTGATTTGCTCTGAGTTTTGCGGACAGGTCAAAAATGTATAAGTAAATGACACCATTATTGCTTCACATAGTTATCTACTCTGGCCCTAATTCCAAACCCATTTAAATCGATGGCAATTCTTCTGTTGTCATCAGAGGACTGTAGTATAGGACCAACGATAGGAAGATGGAGGTGCAACGCATACACAGTAAAGGCTGGTTATACAGCCTCTGCAGTCATCCAAAGTGATTTTCTAAAACACAGGAAGGGAATGAAACTGAAGACTTTGAACTACCTTCAAGGTCAAATATGCTCTATGTCACGTGGTAATGGAGCTTCTCAAAAAGTCAGCTCCATCTAACAAGCATTAAGCATCTTAAATATTACAAAAGACATTATTCAGATTTAAGACTGACAATCTGAACAGATAATCCAATATTTTAGTCATCAAAAAAGTCAGCTGTGCTGTTTATACTCAGAGGAAAATGCAGATCAGAACAAAGTTTGCTGTGTTTCCTTAGTGCAGCCAAGGGTAGAATTTACGCTGCTGATTTAGGATTTTAGTTGTCTGTGTATTCACTTTCATGCACTGGTAGATTCTTATCAGCCATTTATCTGCAACTTTGTGGCTGAATTTTGTTTCTTTATATAACATTACTTTAGCACAAGAGAATGTGCCTGCATTAAATTCCTTATATCCCTTAAAAAATACTCCCAACAAACAATAATTCATACTGAGTGTTTGCACCCCAAAATACAATTATGACTTAAAAAATTAAAAAGGTCCTCTATTCTTTTCTGTTAGATTTTTCATGCAGACTATCGATTTGTTATAAAGAAATAGACCCTTTAGAGATATGAGTAGAAGCTTGACTGCAGTTCATAGATGATGCACTAGGCAGTATTGGTAACTGGAGATTGTATACACAACAGATCATAACAGCCATTATGGAGCTGTTAACCTCTAATGTGTCAAAATGTGATTAGAAAGGGGTTGAGTTTATAGATTGCGGATCCAAGTAGTTCCTTTAAATTCAGCAAAAATTAACACAAGGGCTATTCTGCGTTTGAGTTATAAACCCTTGAAAATATCAGTTTATAATGGAAATAATTATAGACCTTTAACTGTAGCTGCATGAATGGTGCTGGTATTAATAATGCAGAACTACAAGGCAGGACAGCTCTGGATGACGATGACCGTTCAAGTGCAGAAAAACTCATTAAAATGACCTAAAGGAGGATATATTATTACAACAACTTTTTTCTCAGTGCCCTTCAACTGTCATAATTGCATAGTATACGTAGCAACTTGAAAAGATTCAGAAATGTGTGAGAAGTGTAATCTCTGGCTACAGTCACCAGCAGCATAATTATAAGAATATATTGTGTATTCTGCATCCTGTTCTTTGGTTTGGAGAGCCCACACATTCTGTAGATGATGAATGTGGTATCTAACTAAAATATCAGCCCTAAATTGCTGGAATACATATTAAACTTTAAATAATTGCTTTGTATTTGTGTTGATTCCAAGTACCATAATAGTTACAACTAATTTGCAGTTATTAAATGTAAAAATGTTATATTGCTTTTGCATTTAGGATTCTGCAGATTTGTGGATAGGAGTAATTGTCGTCAAGCGTATTTCCGGGAGTTACAGGAACTTCCTATCTCTAAGGATAAGGCCCGTTAAGGTCAATGACCTAAAATCAGGCTTGTCGTGACGTTTGTTTTTCAGGATGTAAAGGTTTTAATTGTTTATTCTTACAACTTGTTACAGTGGCCCTGCCAATGAAATTTTCATGGCTACACCCTTTGCAGTATTCAGAATCACTGGCTTTTCCAATGGTGCTGTATAGCACCTGCCATCTCAGGCACCCAAAACACAGAAATAGTAATAATATCCCTGCCAAATTCAGTGGAAAGGGGAACATGTGGTTCCTGGGTATCCAGCAGTGTACTCAATCTGTACTCAGAAACAGACCGTATATTACTGGCTTTGTGCAAAACACCACCTCGTCTGATGGAACAGTACAGCTAAACAGGCCGGCGGCATTTGCTGCTATTTTGTACTAAGGGTATTTCACAAATGCCAGTTTTAATGGGTTACTTACACAGGCAAGGAAAGCCACAAATTGGTTAGTGGTTTTGTTTTGTTTTGTTTAAAGTTCAGTATGTGGCTTAGCAGGACCTGGACCACGCTGTGCTATAGTCACTGTGCAATGTATTGTACTTTGCAACACACTGAACTAGTATTTAGAGATAAAGCTCCAAATCTGTCCTTTGCACTAAGAGTGTAATAGAATATTAATAGCAGATAGGTCTTATAAAATGTTTGACGGTTGGAAATTGCTAGTCTAGAAGGGTACACAAGATTAAATGTTAAGTCTCTCAAATTGTACAAGTTTACCTCAAAGACATTTTTACAATGTCTTTGAAGAACTCTTAAGTCTAAAACTTCTTGTTCTCATTGAATAACCAATCCTGGCCTAAAGTATAGCATAAGAACGCTTATATATTGCTTTACTGCCTCTGCAAATATACTTCAGCCAATTTTGTAAAATACTTCAGCTCCCAGGGTAAGAGATGCCGCAGCACTAGCAGTCAGACGGCTCTTCAGCAGCACTCCAGCTACATAGCACCCAGGCTGCAGTGTTTCCGTGACAGAAACATGGGAAGTACTTCAAATATTTTGCAAGCGGGGAAACCAATTGAGCTCAGCACCATGGTCTCCAGCCAAGTGGGAGCAGAAGGTTAAGGGCCTACAATTAAGACCAAGAGATCTTCATCTAGGACTTGAACACAACAAAATGGCAGGCTGCTTTTACAGCAGGCCTTGCTGCCTAGCGGCGTGGATTTGCCACTTCTGTTGTGAGGACAAGGGCTCTTTGCTGAGTGCCGCGCACGGGTCTTGCACGGGGGGGCCTTTGGAGGTTTGCTATGTCGGGCCCCTGCACCTCTTGGGGAATTAACACCTCAGGAACCAGCTCTTCCCCACGGAAAACGCAGCCCACGAGTGGGCTTCACCCCGGCCTGCCGCTGAGGGGGCCAACCCCACCCCGGGCTCGCAGGGCCGCCCATGGCGAGGGGCACAACGGGGAAGGAGCCCCTCGCCGCCGGGCCCCTTCTCTACCCGCCCTTCCCCGAGGGGAACCAGCCGGGCTCGCTGCCGACAGGCCGCCGAGGCTGGC
>VYXH01010601.1:323645-345375 GCA_013397275.1 Burhinus bistriatus
TGGCCGCCCGTCCCCCCGGGGGCTGGGCCAGCCGCTGCCGCCGCCGCGGGAGCAGCGCAGCCGCGGGAGAGGGGAGGAGGGTGACGGCCGGGAGGTGTGAGCCTTCCGGCTGCGGGAGCGTGAGGTGGATCGCGGTGGGGGCAGCCCCTGGCCTAGGAGCAGGGCGAGTTTGAGGGGGTGAGGGCCGGCCGGGAGGCTTTGGGAGTGGGGTGCGGGCAGTGAGGCGGCGGGGGTCGCAGGTGTGCTGTGGTAGTCAGTGTGCGGCAGGTCTGCGGGCGAGCAGGCCAGCAAGGCGGTTCAAGGGCTGGAGTGCGAGGTAGGGCCAGGGGGTCGTCCTGAAAGCCTGTGATTTGCCCTCGTTTTTAACCTCCCCTTTTGAACAGGTTCACTCAGCGGCTTACGTGGCCCTAGGGCTGCTAGAGCCTTTGACCAAAATCAGGGGTGTGGAAAAAAACGGGGACAGAAGAGTGTGACGGGGACAGGATAACCCGAGTGGAGGAGAGGGGCAGTGCCAGTGACCACAGTTCGGACTCGACATGAGGATGGGGGCAAGTGTTCGCCCAGTGTCGTCCCTGTCTCCCGAAGAGGGTGAAAAACATTTGCAGACACTACAGACAGTGCGTCTGAAGGCAGAGGAAGAGGACTTGGAGGCAGTCTGTCAGATAACTGCCCCCCCGAAGGGGCTGGCGATGGCAGCGCTGGCCGTGGCAGTTGTGCTGTGGCCGGCGGTGCAGCAGGGGCAAGGTGTGCTGTGCAATGTGCCAGCAGGCGTGGCTGTAAGTGTGCGGGAAGGGATCTGTGTTTTTTGACTTGAGGCTGACTCAGATTAACATTTTGCAAGAAAAAGGGCAAGCAAAGAGTTCAGAAAGCAAACCAACAGAGAAACCACCAGGCATGCTACTGATGGAGGTACAGTTTATGGATGTGGCAAAGATGGTGATAATGTTAGCTGTTAGCTTGTACTATCACACTGATTCGGTTCTGACTTCAATATTATTTTTTCTAGGCATTCAAACTTGTTAGAGTGAAGTATCTAATCCTTTGTGCAGCTTTTTATAATTTCATCCCATGTTTAAAAAGGCAAACTAAAAATTTACCCTTTCTAGATGATTAACCTGTTGAAGTTCAGACAAGTTTTTAATTCAGTTCACCAGTTGGGTGCTATTTGATTTAACAGCCTAGATCTCTTAAGTATTGTTAGACAATTTCCCATCTTTCCTGCATTAGTACAGGACAGCAGTCATCATTAAAGTGGCATGTGCAATATGGTCTCATTTGAAATGCATTTTAATAAAAGTACATGCAAACATTGGTATTTAATCAGTGCTAGGTATTGGTTTTATAATAAATTTTTTATTTATTTATTTTAAAACTCCTGTGCCACCCTAGATAATTTCTGAGGTATGGTCATGTTTAAGTTTATCTAATGCAGAAAGTATCACAACCTTATTAATTGCCATATGACAAAGAAAAATATATAAGCATTACAATTAGGCTGCAAAAGTCCTATATTAGTTTGGTAAAAAATTGAGAGCATACTTTCTTGTTTTTTTTTAAAAGGTAAATGTATTGAAAATATTTTTTTTTTTTTTTTTATAAATGAGGGTACAAGTTTCTGTGTTCTCAGTGGTGTAATCTTAAAATGATGCTTTGAAATTTTGAAGAGCTAGGGCGCAATTTTAGTAATTGTTCACCTCCCAGGTAGGCTGCTGTACGTTAAATGCAAAATTTTTTGTTGCATTTAAGGCTGAAAATCAAAATTAATTAGTAGCTTGCATCTTATTGGTAGCTCAGTTGTTTTGCCACTAGTGACTACTTTTGATTAGGGAAGTTGTAAAACGTTTTCTTTTTCAAATGAATTGACAGGGATAATGATGTCATTGTGTTAATAAGGTTCAGCTACTGACCCCATCTGAAGAGGGGGAGGGAAAGGAGCTTTTTTTCACTCCTATGGAAACAAAGAGCCAGAGCTGCAAAGCCAGTGATGATTTATCAGACTCATGTGTTGAAGGTAAAGAGCAGGAATAATGCAGCTCTATCAGAGCAAACAGTTGTAAGAAATCCCAAGAATCTAAAATCTCAGATTTGCGCTCTGCATCAGAAAAAAACATAAAAATTTAATAATCTTTGTAGTTTATTTTTAGATAACGTATGTTAAATTAGATTTTGAAGTGAGGTTGAAATGTTATCTTAAATATTCACAGTGTTAATTGTTAAGTTTAGATTAGGTTAAACATAACATTCTGTGGAAATTTGGAAGTAGAAATAATACCCTTCAGCCTGTAGTGATAAAAGATACTTGTTCAGGCTGATGTCACCTGTGTTGTGTTCAGGAGAGACATTTTGGATGGAATTTAGAAATTAATGGACTTTTGAACAGTATGTAGTATTTGAAACCTCCAGGGAGATTTCAAAGTTAATATTGTATAAATGCCTTTGAATAAATCTAGTAATTTACTTAGTCTTTCTTAGTTCCCTCATTCAGCTTCAAAATGTGCTTTTTTGGGGATTTATGGATGAGCTTAGAGCAGTTCCAAATTGCTGGCTGAGGGTGGTGGGCAAGTATCAATGCCTGTCAGCAAGGTATCTCCTAGAACCTAAGTAAAAGTAACAGAAAATGGCTGATTTGAGATTTTAGGAATGTAAAAGGATGTTGCCGAAGTTAAGAACTGACTTAGAAGGGAATGGATAAGCAACTATTTCCCTAGAATATGTATGTGTGTACTGTAAAAGTTGGATGACATCAGTAATGTTGAAGAGTCTTTCAATGTGCGTGTTGTAGTATGTGGATATTAAGGTATCTTGGCTGAGGTTGTTTTAAGTATAGATATTGTACAAATTGTTAATGTCCCTTGTTTTAGTTAACTGCATTTATAGGAAGCACATTTGAGGAGCTTTAACAAAGCTAACAATGTTCTTTTGTGTGGGCATGAATCCACAATGAATAAATAACAATAAAGTGGTTTTGTTTGCTGTTATTGAAGTGAAGTGTTAGCTGCGCATCTCTGTGTGGTATAAAGCGTCGTATATAATACTTCTTGGTCTCAGCATGAAAATCATTACAGAGAGTGCACTTGGGAGCTGGGGCAACTGTTCTGGAAAGGCTCTTCAAATATGACATATTTGCCATTTCACAGTTTCAAATCTCTTCAAAATGGGAAGTGTTGCACATTCACTCTTTAACTTGTTAAGCTCAAAAGAAATTCATTACTACTGTGCTACTGTACTACTACTTAGAAATGTTACGTAATCCAGAAGGCATAAATTTATTCTGTGACTTCTTCAAGGAATTGATCTTTTTTTCCTCAAATGCAACTAATAGTCTTAAAGAGGCTTTTACATCATGATGTTTTTTACATACACTTCATGGATTCAGGACTACCAAAAAACTGAGAATAGCTTAACCTGTCATTTCCAAATCTTTGAACAAGCTTGCTTAGTACTAATTATACAGTTGTCATCAAGAAGTGTGTTGCACAGGTTGTTAAGTGCCTTGATGAACCACATCTTAATGATGCTATCAAGAGGAGGTTTCATCCTGTCTTGGAGATGAGAGCTAGGCTAGGAGTTAGATTTCCTGGGATTAGGTTCTAAACTGTATCACTAACACACGGCAGTATTTTTTGGGCAAATGACTTAAGTCTTAAATAGATGTTTTCTGCCTGACAGCTTGATTTTTTGTAATGTATTTTGAACTCCTTTTATGTAGAAGTATGAATTAATTTTACCCAAAGTAGAGGAACTATATTGAAATTGGTGCTCTTTTTTGAAAAAGTAAAGTCATTATTTTGTAGCTCACACGGTCTAAATGTGTCTTTTTTCCCACAGGAGAAAAAGCAGTTTGCAGGTGTGGTTTGTGCACATTCACCTCACTGAGAATATCAAGTCTTAATTGTCACGTGAAAACCCATTCTGATGACAAATGTCATGTGTGTCACCTCTGCCTTAAGTCTTTTCATAGAGCTACTCTCCTGCATAACCATGTGAATGTACATACAGGTATCTACATGTGAAAATACTTAATTTTACATATTGTCTGCAAAATTTAATTAACAGACAAACCCAGAGAGGTGGTAGATGCCCTATCCCTGGAAACAGTCAAGGTCAGGTTGGACAGGGCTCTGAGCAACCTGATCTAGTTGAAGATGTCCCTGCTCACTGCAGGGGGGTTGGACTAGATGACCTTTAAAGGTCCCTTCCAACCCAAACCATTCTATGATTCTGTGATTCTATGACTTTGTCTTAGAGCTGCATTCTGTGATCATTTTGTGCTCAGAAGTTTCGCTGATTTCGTTTGAAATTCAACACTGAAAAGATATGGTCTCCAATTAGTAACTCTCTGTGTATGTATTCATTTATTTTGTTAAACACTTCTCTAAAAATTTTTGTCAGCTGAATATTGACTTTTGTCTGCTTCCTACGTGCAAAATAGAATTTTTTATGCTGTTTTCATTTTGCTATATAACCATATGAAGCAAATTGATAAATCGTGTTTATAATAAACTTATGGTGTATGTTTATTGTACATAAAAATTCAGAATCTCAGAAAAAGTTCTATAAGACTTGCGCATGTTGACTTAAGGCAGACAAATCTTACCATTGTGTTGTTAAATAAAATTCTAAGAAACGGTGTAGTCTTACAGGGACCAGACTCTATAAATGCAGTGACTGTGATATGGCATTTGTCACCAGTGGTGAGCTTTTACAACACAGGAGTTACGAGTGTACTTTAGAAAAACCTTTCAAGTCTTCAGTGTGTAAATACTCTAGTGTTAGAAGTAAGTACAGAGTTACTGAATCTTATGGGACGGTTTGTAGGCTTTCACATACTAAGATTTTAATGTACTGTCAAGTTATAATATTTTTGCACAGCTTTTGAACCTTGAGAAGTTTCTGCTAAATTGGGACCTACCTGTGCATATATCATACTGTCTATATCATCCTTGGTTATTGTCAGATTTCTATATGAGATCAACTCAATACGTTAGAGGTAGTTGCAGATGTCGAACTGCAGTATTAATACTTGCCTTGTGATGCGGATGTATATATGCATTCTGAATTGAGAGGAATGGCCAAACTTGCAGTTGCTGTAACACTTCAATACTGTGAAAGAGGACTGTAGAGACCGTAAAGGTAGGGAGGTGTGCTGGATCCCAGGAATCAGTGTCCCATGTATAATAGGATCGAAGCAAAGACCACCAGGCTCCGCTAATGGCCTGGGACCACGCTGACAGGTTAAATTTGTCTGCTATGTTACCTTCAGTATTACTGCAAGATAGCTGATTAGTAAAACCTTGTGGTGACATACGTTTCATTTGTATGCACATCTTTTCATCCCCATCAACCCTCAAAAAAGGAGCAAGTAATCTGAATTCCTTGAATCCTTACTTTGTGTATGTAGTAATATTTAGAAATGCATTGCTTCAAATTAATATTTATACAATTATTTAGCTTTTTAAAACTCATGACATTCTAAGGGCATTTTCTATTATACTGAAATTGCTGCTAGACAATGTGTTTCTGTGAATTTGATCCTACAAAAGCATACTTGGTCCTCCTTTATACTTCATTCCATATGCTGTAGGACAAGACTGGCTAATGTCTAAAATGAAGCTCATGTATTGTGTTTATACACTTGATGATGTTTGGTTTGGTTTTTTTTGTTGTTTTTTTTTTTTTTTTTACAGGATTGAAATTTTCTTAATGGAAAAAAGTTAGAGACTGCCGAAGGGTTCACTTGGAAAAAACAGGCTTTCAGTCACGCACCTATGATTGAATCGCAATCACAGTCACCATGATTGAATCACTGTCACAGTTTAGTGGATATTCAATATCTGATTTTTTTATGTGCTGTGTCCAGATCTAAAGCTGTAAGCAAGCCTGAACTTTACTCCACACACTTCATCTTATTAATTAGATTTTGGGTAGCTTGCATCTCTAAAAACCTTGTTGGTTGATATTAAAGTATCCTATTCTTTCCCTTGTTTTGATAGGAAGTATTCAGTGCTCGTTGCTGTTGCAGAACTCTCACTGCTACTGCTGTAAGCTTTACCTGAATGAGGAGAGCTGAAGGACCCCCCCTAGTAATACCAGGCATATGATTTGACTTTTGTATAGCAAAGATTGGCAATTGTGTTTAATTTTATTTAACTGAATAGTGTTGTAGATTTGAATGGATCTAGCAGTGGAATTTAATAGGTATGTTTATAAATGGGGGAATTGAACATTAGGTAACTCCTAATTTTACCTTGCATACCTACAATATTTAGGTAGAACATATCGCAAGAACAGTATAAAAAAAGTAGAATGAATTAAGCTTTTGCAGTGAAGGTGCCTCATTGGGACTTGAAGGTGAATAAAGACCTTGGTTAATGAGTTTGGTCTCTCATTTATTTTCCTAAGTATTTTCAAAGAATTTTGTGTTTGACATATCCAAGTAGCCTGACAGTAGTAGGTGTCTCCTTCAGCTGCTTTAAAAATTCTAGCTTTTATGTTCTTACAAAATTTCTCCTTTCGTTTATATTGAAACTAATCATGGAAGTAAGATCATCTGGGGAAAGAGTACAGAAATGTTACCTAAATCTGCAGCAGGCTGATTGTACAGGAGAAAGGTGGGGGAGGGGAAGAGATAATTCTGGCATTGATACAATATTTAAAATTGTAATAGATTTATTTTGTAAAATTGTATATATTTTAATTGATTATGTCTCTAATTTAAATGTTACTGCAGAAAATTTCTTATTTTTATACTAGGCAAGCAAAATGAAACGACATACTCGCTCACAGGAGAGCGTTCTTATGCCTGCGACCTTTGCAGTTATGCTAGCAAAGATGCATATGAACTGAAAAGGCACATGGTAGCTCATTCAGGTAGGACTCTAATGTAATGATCAAGTCTGTGTCCTTAGGCCCTTAACATTCATAGGCTTAGAGTGATCTAATTTCAGACTCTAAATTAGCACTTTTTCCATTTGTGATTTTGAGTAAAAATGTGCCTGAAAAACGTGCCCTTTAAATTTTCTGGATTTGGCTATTGGAAATCTAGCTGTACAGTGCTAGTAGTTGCAGTCTTGCAGTTCTTCATTTTTTTTATATTAGAAAAACATTTCATTTATGAGGTCTTGTTTTCTGTGGATCAAGTTGTGACTTTTATTTCTCAATTAGTTAATGTTACATGGAGATGTATCTGACGGGAGAGTTTAAAATGCCTGTTCAAAACATGGACATCATTGTAGCCCCAAATTGCTAGTAACTAATTTGGTCAGCAGAGAATTAAATTGTTTTAACTTTGAAAGCAATGTGTTCCAATCATGGTTCTGTAACGTGCATGCCTTCTGAGAAGGCAGTTAGTATCTATCGTAGACGTTAGGGTTTAAGTTAGCTCAATTATGATATGTACTGTATGTTATGATTAGTGTTTTAGTTTGAATCAGAGTGTGAGAGTGTGGTTTGAATCAAATCTTCCAAATATCCCCACTTATCATGATTTGGTTCATATCTTGAGGCAGTTTGGTGCAATTAAACTGAATTCTTTTTTAATTAGGGTCAACCAGAAGAGTCCAACCAGAAGAGTCCAAGAGTGTTATCCAGTACTGTTAGGGACTTAGTTCGCAGAACCTGTCTGGAGTTGGTTCTAAATCTGTGTGCCTGTTGGGTCCTCAGCACTAGCTGTTTCTCTTTTATTAGACTGTGTCAATTGCCCGTGTTGATGTAATTTTTGATGATATTCACACCTGATGTGACTTTAGGGGGAAGAAAAGCAAGAAAATAGTTTACCGCTTTCTCTTCCGCCATTATCAATGGCTGGTGTTGAATCACTTTTATAATGATGTTGTGACAGCTGTTAACTTTCTCTCCTTGCATATTTGAGATAATTCTGCATTTTTGTACGTTAAATATTAAGGACAAACTAAAAGATAAGTAAAATAATTCCTGATTAATAGCTCAGAATTATATTAATGGCTTTATACATCATCAGTTTGACTCACAGATTCTGGAAGCCAAGTTTTTGCATTGTAATAAGCTATAGAAACTTATGTAAACTCATTTTGCCTTTTGTGCATTGTCAACTAATAGTAACATTTTGGTTGGTCTGGAGGCTGTTGCTGTTAGAAAACAGATGTTGAGATCTGTGGGAATTTTGCATTTGTATCAAATAAGTAGAGCTTCTAAGCATATGTTATTTTAATATGTTTTTTATAGGTGAAAAACCCTATGAATGTTATGTTTGCCAGGCCAAATTCACTCAAAGTGGTACCATGAAAATCCATATGTTACAGAAGCATGGAGAAAATGTGCCAAAATACCAGTGTGCACATTGTAGTACCTTTATTGCACAAAAAACTGACTTGGGTGACTTTAAAGGAAAAAAGTGAAAATTAAATACAGAGATAATTATAGGTGCAATCACTAATTTTCACTGCTTACAATGATAGCAAATATGTTACAAATTACTTTATTTCATTACAGAATATTTCTGTGGAAAATATATTCATTGTTTTACAGGTAAGTTCCTCCTGCAAGGAGATGTGGTGACATCTTGTGGTTGATTTAATTTGTTTAAAAGGCAAAGTAGCAAACATTTAGCTTTATTTTTGTTCGATACCTGTGGCATTGCGACCTTCTGTCATTTAGTAAGGAAGTGTCTTGTGAAAATACATGTCCGGGTTGTATTGAAAAGTTTTTTTCTTAAAGCCACAGAAAATAATCAGATCCATATAAAACCATTTCAGTTCTCGCATTCTGTTCTCGGCTGTAGTTAAGATCTGTATATGTTTCTAGCTATATGAGAAACTAAAATAGATTGACTGTTTTAGTATGTATAGGGTTTTTGCATATCCAAGTAATCTTTTACCTCTTAATCTAAAATTGTACTATGTGTTTAGTTGCTGAGCGCATTGTCCTTGTAATTTAAAGAAAGAAATGTAATTGCACTAGTTAGTAAAATGCAAGTTAAGTTTTGACTTCATTGGTCCAGTGAACAATGGTTTTACTATGCTTCAAGCATTCAAAACTCTTAGAATTCTAAATTCTATTACATCAATATCAAAGATTATTTTCAGGCTGCATAACACACATGAAACATTGAAGGTGACACAGTAAACTCAAATGTCTCTTAGCTAGTTTAGGTCTTATTCCAGAATGCAAAGAACAAACCACTACATAAGTTCATTTTCATTCTGTATGCATATAATGGAATTTTTTCCTTTGACATGAGTATCAAACAGTACTGATATACAGGTTGATACTGAAAATATAATATAAAATTTTTCCTTGTACAAACCACAGTTCTTGAAATACAAGCTGTCATGATTTTCTGGGAATTTTATATACTAAATTTTTTAACTATTCTTGTTTGGAACAGTATTTTCTTCAAGTACCAGTAAAATTGTTCCCATCCATACATTTCATATGTAAATTCATCTGCTTTTCTAGGAAGAAAATATTGTTGTACACATGATAGTTTTAATAATAAATCGGTGTATTAGAAATACAGCATATTTACTGTATTTGAGGCAATATAGCTGACCAACACCAACAAAACCTATATGAAATTTTAAGTTTCCAGAAATATATGAAAAAGCTATATTCAAAAAATAGACAAAATAGACAAAAGACATGCAAAGATGCCTTTATCATCTATTTATATTCTCAAATAAAGATCCCATTGAAGTCTTTGAGCCCATTTCAGTATTTGAAAGTAGAAGTAGAATTGTTATTTACATATATACAATTTCTTTTTTCATGTATTTTTGCACTTTTCATTTTTAATATTGTAAATATTACTTTGGGTGGCATTTTCAAATGAATTTTTGTGTATAGATAAAAACAGTTACCAGAATTTTTGAAAGGATTTGATTTGTTAAGTGATTTCCATTAAAATCAGTAATATTTAGGCTTACAACTGCTTAATTTCTCTGGGAGGTTACATCTTCCTGCAACCTCGGTTATCTTAGACTAAGTTGGAAAATTGCCTGTTTGGCAATCTGCAGAGAGCACAGAAGCTTCTTTTTGTATTTTTCTCTACAATGTATGTGTTACTCAGGGCTATGCACAGTCTAACTCTTGTTCAAAATTGTGGAAATAAAAAAAATTACCATTAAAATTAATTGCTTTTAATAACCGTTCCAAGTGTCCACTTGCAAAATCTGCATTCCTACATGGCAGTGGCAATTAAATGCAGTTACTGTGAAGCTGTTTTTCGTGAGCACTATGCTCTTATTCAGCACAAGAAGACTCATAGAAATGAAAAAAGATTCCAATGCGATGAGTGCAGCTATGCATGTAAGCAGGTATTTAAATTCACAGAAACATTATTGCTTTTTCAGCTGATGGTTTAGGAAGGTAGGGTTGGATTTGGGGTTATATTTACCTTAAGAAGATAAAAATTTTGTTACTGCAATCTAACTAAAATAGTGTAGTTATATTTATTTGCAAGATAAATGGTTCATAAATAAACAGTAAAACTGAAATGCTGGAAAGTCTGAGGCTATCTTCTTGATAAATCTTTTGTACGTGACCTGCTTGGAAGTATAAAGTAAGAGCAATCACTTCCAGTGATGTTGTGATGAGAACAAAATATAATATTTGCGCCTTAAATGTGATTTTGAGCAGTGTCACAGAATAAGTTGTCTGAACTGAAAATTTTATTTTAAAGAATACATTTAGGATAGCATTACTTTGGCCTTGATATGTTGGAATGTACCGTTGCTCCATTCTGATTTTCTCTGCTAACTTTAATAAGGTTAGGAAAAAAACCTCTGACCTTCTCCAAGTCAGTGGGCAGTATCCCAATGTATTCTTCAGTGTCTGCTTACAGTGGAGGATAATTAAGGAGCCTGTGCAACATCCTTTCACTTTTCTGTGTGCCTGTGTGTTTCTTTGAACATGTGTCACAGAGCTGAATAGTATCGTTACAGATATTTTCTTTGTTTCAGGAACAATGCTTAATTGTGCATAAATGAACCCATATTGGTGAGAAGCCCTTCACTTGCTTGTGCTGCAGCAAAAGCTTTTGACGGAAGCAGCTTCTCAGTCTTCAGTTTAGGAAGCACCATGATTCTGATATTAAGCCTACGGTTTATGAACGCCCTAAATGTGGTAAGGGCTATTCACTCTGGGTAAGATACTTACTTTTGAGGAATCTCACTGGAGTTAACTTTAGCTAAGTGTTGCAGATGATATTGTCACAAAGGACTGAGAGTAAAAAGCAGTGTACTGGCTGGAATGTTAACTCCTTGATGCTAAGCCAGCACAACTTCTTTGTTTTCTTTCCCAAACCTTACATTGGGGAATTACTAAAGAACTTTATAGCATTCCCTTTTAGGCAGAAAATATCTGCTACATCATATTTTCAGGGTTGGTACCGGTTTGTACAATCCAGTATTGAAGTTACTAATGTTTAATACAGTAGTCTTTTTAAAACAAATAAAAAGGCAGTGCAGAGGTATGAATTTTAAGACAAATTGAAGAACTTGGAAAGATAATTGAAGTGAAAGAGTACTAGGACCAGGTCAGCAAGGAAAGTAAGAAGTTATTATTCACTCCTGTAAAATCATATGCAGTGAGAACATAACTCTGTTTTTGGGTTAACTGTGCAGACTTGTAAAGTAAATGTAACCTTTTTTTCCACATACAGATTTTACATGTGAAATTTATTGCTTGACCAGGAACCAGAAAATTATAAATTTGATTTTATACCCACCAAATATCAATGTTCTTTTAAAGCCGAATTTTAATATGTATTCTGGAAAATCTTCAGGAGTTTTATGGAGGTTGTTGACTAAGTCAAGCCTTTCACGTAGTGTTCCAAAATTTGTCTGTCAGAACCATATTTGTTTTTTGTGTCTGTGTTAAATTGTTTACATACATTAATATTTGATTCATATATTTATGCTTCATTATGCTAACAGAATAATATGCATAAGCATGCTGGAAATTGTGGATTGGTGAAGGCAAAAACTTCTACACCCAGAAAAAGAAGCAAGGACAAAAATAAAACCCATGAGAACCCAAAGCGTGTTAAGCAAGAAGGTAATCAGCGAATAAGTTAGAATTTAATCATGTAAATTAGAATCAAGAATAAAAGGCTAAGGCAGTGAATCTCCCCTGCTGTTTAATTCCTGTGTCACAATGAAGCTAATTTAAGTGCTAATATGGAAGAATACTTCAGAATAGTCTTTATTGTGTGTCAGAAATTCTTGTCATCTGAGTTGGGTCATTGCTGAGGTACCCATTCCCCTGCTTCTGCAAACATCTTCCTAAACTCCCTGCTTAGCAGTGCTTACAAATGTGTTTTTCTTTTCCCTTTTACAAGTTCCCTTTGCCTTTATAAAGGAGGATGAAACACATCATTGCTGAGTTGAGCCGCAGTGAGTTTCCTTAAGAGCTCATGATTTATAATGTACTGCTTTAATACAGACCAGATTGAAAACTTTTCAGTTCCAGAGCTCAGATTGCATGTTAATCACAAAAGATCTAGCACATCTTAGTAAGAAATTGTTCATCTTCTTTCTCTCATACTTTGACTAGATAGCAATCTAATAATAATAAAAATGCTACTGATTTAAATAGCTAGAGTCAGTCTTCTGTCGTACTGCAGAGGTGATCAGGCCAGTTTATAGAGCTCTTGGTTCAGCGTGTCTGTGCAACGAGAAACTGGCTTGCAATTACTTAGTGTTACTCATTGTAGATTGCTCTTGAGCACTGAGTGTTCATTCTGTAAACTTCAATATAAACCAAAAGATGGTCCACAGTTTATCTCTTTCCTTCTCTTTCTTCTGCTTCCTCATCTTTTCTCATTAGGTTAAGATTCCCAGAAGTAATTAAGTTCAGGTTTTGGCAGACCAAAATGGTAGACTAATTGGCCAGCTGATGTCTTGTCAGCGAGAACTCCACAGCAATAAGTGAAGCGCCTTTTCTGTCTGGGTTATGCTAAGTACGTTCCTGATATAATCATTTATGTTTTATCTTATTTGCAACTCCAAAAGCATATAAAGTAATTTTTTTTTATTCATTCAAATAAACCTTAGCCTGTCACCACATATGTAGTATTATTCTAGCAGTTTCACCTTACAGTCTAAATTTGACCCAGAGATCATAATTTTATTTATGTGCATTTCTGTTGAATTAGACAACACACAATACACAATATTCAGTTAGGGCAGGCCATGGGCAGGAACCCTGTATCCTCATCCATCCTACCTTCCCTTTATCTGTTTGATCTAATGCTGAATTTCTGCACTGTTGCAGGGTGAGAGCTGGTCGGATGTATCTGGGGTTACCTTCAGGACACCAGGGCCAAAAAAACAGCTTTGCCTGACCAGAATATCCTATCATTTTTTTGACCCTCTGCTTCACGATGCTGTTTGAAAGCCATAGTAGTTTCCTTGACAGGATTCTTCAGGTGATTTTTTATGGAGTAAGAGACAAGAATGGAGATACATCTAAGGCCTAGGTGTCCTAAAACCTTACATTTTGGTATATCGGATTGTATCTACACTGATTTGTGGCCAGTGACATGGAGATAAAATTTGACATAGTGAAAAGAAATGTTGGAGCTTTTCTGAATCCAATGAATATATATTAGCAGCTGAGTTTACATTAGTATTGACACTTCTGTTTTCATTGGTAAGGCAGTAATGGTATGGTTAGAGAGAAATGTTACAGCTGCAGTGTTTATGTTTTTGCAGTAATTCGATTTTGCTCTTTATTAATGTTTTGCTATGTGCAAACAATTTCTTTTCAGTATCTTGCAGATACCTTCAGCTGGAAGCTTGATTTTCTAGAGCTAAGGTAATGTGTCTTTAGATGTATTCATGCAAACACTCAGTCCATTAATTGACTCACACAAATACTAGAAATTTCTGTGCTGGTTCCAGAAAGTTTTTTCCCAAAGTTGACATTTGCAAGTATGTATCACTGTCCACTTCTTGCACAACTTGCAGGGGCCTGTGGGATCCTGTATGTGGCTTTACAAAAGACGACCTGTGTGACTGGTGCTGTCAATGATTTGCTGTTACTAATAATTAAAAAAGAAAATGCATGTATATCAGAATTAAATTGCCAGTTAAATAATGCTTAGTTTTCCTCTGATAAAAATATCATGGGTACTACTCACTAGCATGGCTTGTAATGTAATATTCACTGTAAGATAAGATATGCTGTTGTTACATATTGGCAGTATTTTCTCCACTAAATTAAATTTATTGAAATATTTACTTATCTTTCCGGTTAATCACCACAATGTTTAAATTTTTTTGCGAGGTTGACCTGGAATCATTCCAAGATGTCTCCACTGTGAAAAATGAACATTGTGCTCCTGTTCTAGATTATATAGAAACAGCAACTCCGAGAGAACAGAAAACAGAAATGACTTATGAAATGATCCTCAACATAATGGACAAATAATACACAAACAGACTCTGGTCTTCCTTGTTTTCACTGGTTGTAACTGACTGGTTCAGTATGTAACTACATCCAGTTAGAAAGCTAGAAAAGATGCTGGTTGAAAGCTCCTGAAGCCCTTCTGTGCTCGTTTTCCTCTTTTTCTACTGTGTAACCTAGATAACATTGCTAAAGTGTGAAAGTTATAGGGAACCTTCTCCTGTTTTAGTACATATGTGTAATAACAGAATGAAGGAAAAAAAAAAGGTAATTTCAGAGTAATTTATGAAAAAGTAGATAGGTTTGTTTCACCTTGCATTTAATTTTTCTTCCAGATGTACTTGCAGAATTGTGTACTGATCTGAAGAAAATTTATTCCTCAGTAGCTCTATAGAACTGAGACCTGCATGAACTCCAATCTATTTGTACTTTCCTAAGATGAGCACATGAAAGGCAATGATTTTTTAATGCAAGGAACATTTACTAAATCTCCTTT
Organism: Burhinus bistriatus; assembly: GCA_013397275.1. NCBI lineage: Eukaryota > Metazoa > Chordata > Aves > Charadriiformes > Burhinidae > Burhinus > Burhinus bistriatus. Next base: position 338,527 of record VYXH01010601.1, read on the forward strand.
CTGCAAACACATTCATTTCTAATAGCATTCATGATGCTAAAGTACAATCTTGTCCTAAGAAAGCACAGGGTTTTATGCCCCATACTTCTAGGAATTATTTAATGTTATTAGCTCCATTGTCTTTTCCCAGTGGTTTTTAATAGGTATAATGACATTATCTTCAGACGACTTCCTTTGGTTTTACATCAGCATGGAAAAACGTGGCAGAAGCAGATCCTTACTTTTTGGCCTGTTGTTAGAATATTAAGTTCCTGCAAGCTTTGGGTTATGGGTTCACAGCTGGATCCTGCTGCTTGTCCTGTCTTTTTCCCCATGTCCCAGGCATAATTTTCTTTCTTGCCTCTTGTGTCAGCTCTAGCAACCATACAGCTGTAGGATGAGTTGGATCAGCATGCAGATATAATTAGAAACTAATCTTTTCTCTTGTCTTGGTTTTGGTCAGATCAATTAGCTGGACAGACATAGGGCTGCGTGATCATTAGGGTTGACAAAAATGAAGAAGCAGCAGTGTGTGCTGGTGTCAGAGAAGCGTGCAGGACCACCCCTTTCTGGGAATGCATAACTTTCTGTCACCTTAAGCTGACTGTTTTTCGAATGCAGGTGGAAGCTGTTTCCATCCTCCCTCCTTCCCCTTTAAATAGTCTTCTTGCAAGTGTTTCCATGTAAGATTGTGATCATACATTTAGCATTAGATCCAAAACACACTCATTACTTTGATTTTAATTAGGCCTTCAATAAATAACACTTGTATTATTTAAGAAGGTTCGTGTTTATAGTACATTTAAGAATCAGAGAAATTTTAACTGTCAAACAATTCTTTAACTTTTTTTAGGTTATAAGAACTACGGGTTTTACTGCCTAATAATAGAGTAATTACAGTAAGTACTATTGATTTTTATGATTAGTTACAATGATCACAATTCCCATTTATGCACTGTTTACTCATTTTTTTGTCATTTATAATTAATACTTGGAAGCCTGTTCATAAAATCTTAAATACTTTAAAATATTAATCTTTAATACCGCTGTTCTTATGTTAGGTTTCATTATAAATAAGAACTAGCATTGCTAACCAATTTTAATAATATCGGGTCATGTAACTAGTAAATAATTTTAATTAAAATGACAAACCCGTATCCTAATTTCAAGATTAACATCTGCGTTTAACTTCATTATAAATATAATACAGAACTCAGCCAGTATAAAATTGTTTGGGTTTGCATGTTGAGCAAGCTGTGTTTGCTAGTTATGCTGATCGTAGATTCTGCTGTGCAGTGTGCATTCCAGATTAACTGCAGTTTGAGATCTAAATACTGGAAATTTTAACTTCTGTGACTCTGAAATGTCTTTTAAAAATGAAAACTTAGGGTTTTTCCAGTTAGTATATTAAATGAACAGCTTTATCTTATACTTGATAACATGTCTACACGCCGGTTCTACTAGGATAACTTTCTAAATTTGGCAACAGTTCTGCTGTTAGTAAGACCCAAACCAGTGGCGTGCTTAGGAGCTTAACTGTCATGCAATGTCTTAGGTATCTCCATGTACATGGCTAGGAGATAAGGATGTCAGATAGATATTTGCTGTCTTATAGGAGTAAATTATCCAATTTTAGAAGATATAGATCACTCTACACTAAAGAGCCTCATCAAGACCTTAATCAATCAGCTCAATCAGATAGCTGAACAGGAATTCCCACTTTGGTAATAGAAACCTCAGTCAGTTTTGTAGCATATGTTTTTAGCAATCACTGAGAAGTCAGTGTATTTGAATTTATCAAAATTACTCATTGGCTTTGTCTTTCTTCCATTATAATGCTGTTATGAATCTTTATTAAACACTCAAATAATTATTGGTTTGTGTCCATTTTCGTAATGGTAATATTTATCCAGTTTTAGTAAGTTAATGATTTGTTCTGGCTGCCTTGTCAGTAACAGGACTTAAGGATACCTTTGTCCATGATAATTGCTTAAATAATATTGTTGACATTATTCTTGTGCTGTTTCCATTTGTGTCATAAAGTCTAAGCAACAGATTTCTTTGTTAAAATTCATTTTAGAAGTTGTATAAATTACTTGATCGATTTGCTGAATATATATTGTTCATTTGAATTGTTGTTAGTAACAAAGCTGACTCATTTTGTGCTGACATCTGAAAATCAGACTACATAAAGTGGAATATGAATGTAATAAAAAAAGATCTTGTTATCTCTGAAGTTGAAAAACTATTATTTAAGATGTTAGAAGCTAGAAATGTGTCCTTTTGAAAATCAAGGAAGAATGCTTTGACCTCTTCAGGAACCATTCCTAGTTGTCTCGTGCTTTTTAACCACAGTGATTGTTCTTCATGATTAAGGATTTGCATCACTATGCTTTTCAGATGTTTATTTTACAAAGATAATTTAAATTAATGATACATATTTTAGATGAATGCACATGTATTAATATCATTTAAAAGAGTATATACTCTGAACAAATGCCCATTTTAAAATATTTTATTTTAGTAATTATGGAGGAGCTGTTAAATATACAGGAATGATTCATGTCATGAAACAGAATAGTGAAGTATTCTGTAGTAGTCTCTAACAGTGTTCTAGCATAATTCAGTTATTTGGAAAAGAAGATTTCTACATAAGAGGAAGAATGCACGCTGAGTTCCCTCTTCAAGCAGAAATTGTCCATGCTTTAAATAGTTAATATGAGAGGAAAAGCACCGTTTCTGCACAGGCAGATGTAACACATCATACCTACTACATAAAAGCAGAGAAAGAGTGAAAACATTACATTGGATACATTTTTACTAATTAGATTCGGTAATATAACTAAGACCTTGAAACACAGTAACATGTTGATGTATCGATTAGAATGAATTGCCTCCTGAAACTTTGAAGAATTGTTCCCCCCAAAATCCTAGAATCTTCCAAGGAAACGAAGAAGAGTAGCTATTGTTAGCAAGAGTGGGGCTGTAAATTGGAACGTGTGTTTGCATGATAGCGTTTAATTAAGCATTGTGCTGCGAGTTGATGACTGATAGAGGTAATTAGAGGAGCTTCCTGTAGATGGCAGTATACGTTCACATCTATTTAAGCAAGCAGAAGAACAAATGACGCACGTCAAAACTGCTTTGATTTTTTTGTCTTAGTTTTGACTTAGTAAGGTATCTTGCTGATGATCTTATGCATGTCAAGGCTGTATAAAAAGAGTTCTTTGTAGCTTTTTTCCTTAGCAGACTAGTAAGTCCTCGTATCACTACAAGGTGTCATCACCTCTGCCAGGAAAGAGGACAGCGTGTGCATACCTGGCTGTTTGCTGCTGAAGCCCAGCTGTGCGGGGATGGGGCTGCCTTCTTGCTGCTGAAATGGGCATCCGCGCTCAGTGCAGCCGGCCCGGCCTCAGCTGCACGGCCCATCCAGCCAGGTTTGTTGATTGCGATGCCTCGTCAACCCTGCCCATGCCTTTGCTGAGTTCATCTTCTGCTCTGGCTGAGTTGAGTGAGTTGGCTCAGTGCAAGGGAGGTGTGGGGAGTGTGCACTAGGAGCTTGTTAATGTATTTTCTGTTGCTGATAAATCATTTTAACATATCATTTAAAATTATTGTTTAATGATAATCTAGTCTATTTATCTAAGAAATCTTTAATTAAAGAGGTTTTAAGGCCAAGCAACAAGCAACAGATTTGTTAGACAAATTTATAAAGTCCTTTGAGGTGAGGGGAAGTGTGCACACAGACCATGAGAGGTGATAAGACCCTTCATAACAAGGGCAGCTTCTCAACTCCTCTAGATTTCATTTTGCTCCAAGTTAAGCTTTGACACAGCAGCGTGGAAATGGTGCACAGTCAGTGTCACCACAATAGATCTTTTCTCTGCATGCTGTGAGGTAAGATTTTACCATGAGATGATCTTTACTCATAGTCTAAGCATCATTCTGGTACAGTAGATGAGGAAAATAGTGGATTTACAGCTGATTTCCATTTTTGTGAATATTCCAAGAAATTTTCTTGAACTGTCAAATCTTACGTTCCTGCCATCCTCTCCTTCATATCCAAAATAATCTTTTTCCAGTCTTTCAAATCTTTTTGCTGATTACTGAGTCTGGATTAGGGAAACATGTCTGTTCTCTCTTGGTACATCTACTGGAGATCTTTGCCATGATTGCTTTTTTGTTAGTTAAAATTAATTTGGTTACTTAACAATCTCGCAACTATACTGCAAATATAACTGACAAAAATCTAACAGATGGGAATTTAATTTTTGTTGTTGTTTTGAGAAAACCTAAGCTTCCTCTGTTAACCATAGCCATGTTGTCTGCATTGTACAGATGAGGAAGATGATATACAGAACAAAATTCATTGCTGATTTAATCCTTTTGCCTTCAGGAGCAATGAAGCCCACTGATGATACAGTATGCTGCTGCTTATTCCTAATTTAGTCTCAGTGAACTAGAAATAGAAACCCAGGGTGTTTGATATAATATAATGATTAAGCTACACTAGCAGAACGTGGTAAGCAAACAGGCAAGGACCTAATGACATTAAGCCAGTGCTGTTAATCACTTTCAGAGACATTAAACTCAGAATATTAAAAATGAAATAACATTTAGAACTTCTTAAAGGTCAGTGCTTAAGATGATATAAAGGCGCTATGGCAGCATGACTAACGACCGTGGGCATGAGTGGTAGTATAGCATCTCATAGGGAGGAAATATGGAGAGACTTTCATCTAGTGGTAGTTGGGAGGGTTCACAAAGGAGATGCAGACTCAATAGTCTTCAGACCTTTCTTAAGTAGGAAGCGTAAAATGTGTAACATTTTCCTTCAACACAAGTAGAGGCCCCTTTTGCTGTCTTTCCCACTGAATGTAAGCTTACTCCATGCGGTCACTAATGGATGACTGAATTATGGACGACTAAATGTTATATGGCTCTAACAGTAGCTTCCACTAGCACAGTTTAATATCTATTTTTTGTTTAAGAAACTGAATGTGCATATAAAAGCAATTTACATTAATACAGTATGCCTTCAGTCAAACATCCTTTCCTGTTGTGCTTTTAAACAGCCCAGCTATTGTTTGAAGTTAGTTAGTCACTGAAACTGTTGGACTCTGCCTGGTGTTACAGGGCTGTGATCGTTACAAAATGGTAAAAAATTTTCTGGCAGTTTTAATTCAATCTGTTTTCATTTTGAATTGGCACTTGACAGCGAAGAATTTTGTTTCTTTCTTCTTTGGTAGTTGACTGTTTGAGTTACCTCTGTAAATGATTTTTGTTTATTTTTAGATTTGGTGCTTTTTTTCCAGATTCAGTCTATTACTGGTTTCATCCCTGCTGCATCCACAGAACAACATTTCCAGCTAATGGGAGGAGTGTGTCCAGGTGGCGAAGAAGGCCAACGGCATCCTGGCCTGTATCAGGAATAGTGTGGTGAGCAGGACTCGGGAGGTGATCATCCCCCTGTACTCGGCACTGGTGAGACCCCACCTCGAGTACTGTGTTCAGTTTTGGGCCCCTCACTACAAGAAAGACATTGAGGTGCTGGAGCGTGTCCAGAGAAGGGCAACAAAACTGGTGAGGGGTCTGGGGGACAAGTCTTATGAGGAACGACTGAGGGAACTGGGGCTGTTTAGCCTGGAGAAGAGGAGGCTGAGGGGAGACCTTATCACTCTCTACAACTACCTGAAAGAAGGTTGGAGAGAGATGGGGACTGACCTCTTCTCCCTAGTGACAAGTGACAGGACGAGAGGAAATGGGTTCAGGTTAAGCCAGGCGAGGTTTAGCTTGGATATTAGGAAAAATTTTTTCACTGAAAGGGTTATCCAACATTGGAATAGGCTGCCCAGGGAGGTGGTGGATTCGCCATCCCTGGAGGTGTTTGAAAAAAGGGTAGACGTGGTACTTGGGGAGATGGTTTAGAAGTGGTTTTGTCAGGTTAGGTTAATGGTTGGACTTGATGATCTTAAAGGTCCCTTCCAACCTTAACGATTCTATAATTCTATGAATGCAAAGGAGGAGTGACATCGCTGTTTGCTTTGATAAGAAAGAGCCTTGCTTTTATTACCAACTAATCAAATGGTAGGTAGCAGCTAATGGTGATTGTAATTAAGCTTTCGAACTGCCGTCATTTTTCTGTAAGCACTGTATGCTGAGAGAACTAAGCTATCCTCCCTTTAAGGCAAAGGTGATTTTTTGTTGTTCTATTATAGTAACTCATCAGCTGTTTCACTGTGAAGTGAAAGTTATAAAACTATTTATAGTAGTTATTTTCCGATCCTGTTTTAAATGTCTTGCTCTTTGAATGGAGTTATTTATCCCTTCATTGTTTAACATTACTGGCTGTGAATTGAAATCGCTTAATTTGAAATGGGCTGTATCCTTCAGGCCATGACCTCTGACAAAACTTTTGCAGTTTTACTTCAATAACAATTGCGTGATAATAAATGTCATAATAGAGTTAATGTACGACTTTGCTCCATCTTTGTATAGGTGTAAGTTTACAGTAAATCCATTTAGTTCAGTGAATTCATTCCAGTTAGATGGGAGCCGAGACAGTGGTCTCTTCCTTTTGGGGCTAACTTCCAAAAATTGATGCGTAACCAACAAATCCCATTGAAGACTGAGATTCTCAGCACCTTTTAAGAACAGGCAATGCATCTGTACTTCACATAAAAAAAGATTTTTTTCTGCTTCTCTTGAAATTCCTAAGAGAAATGCAGAAGCGTGCCAGGGTGCCTGCCAGCTTTGTTTTGACAGAAGACCAGTATCGGAGTGAACTGCTGTTCATTCTGGGGCTCGTCACTCCGACTGGCAGATGCAGGCTAGCAATGGAGGTCATGTGTATGGGCAGGCAGGCTGTCC
>VYXH01010603.1:13849-30682 GCA_013397275.1 Burhinus bistriatus
TTTTTAAAAAAAAAAAAAAGTTTTTCCCCTTAATGATCATCTCCGCTGCCTCTCTGCAGAGTTGCATGGGAAAATGCTGCCATCCAGTGGCATTCCCAGTGCCAGCGGGACTGGGAGCTGTGGGGGTCCGGAGAGCAGGGCTTTTATCTGCCCAGAGCAGAGAAGGGCAGCAAAGGGGATCCAGGAGCTGGAGTTTAAAGACCTGCTGGCACCCTGCCATTCACTGCCAGACACGGTTTTCTCAAATCAAGGATGCGGTGACTCCAAGCACCCTGCAAAGCACACTGATTATTAATTAGCTGAATACAGTTTAATCACAGGCAAACAGACCCTCTAACTTACACATTTGAAAAGTCCTTATTTTTTTCCCCTAGTACTATCTAAATAGAACTGTATACAAATTCACTAAAAACCAAATAGCTAGTTCAAAAAATGTAATCAGAAAGATGAAAGCACAAAAACATCTCTAATTTTGAATGGAAAATACTTCAAGCTTTTCCTCATTTAGAGTTCTTTCCCCAGTGCCCCAAAATTCCCAGTTTCTCAGATTGAAAGAAATGTAGTCTGCTTCTATGTTCTAGCACAGCCAGTTTTGTTTTGTTTTTTTCCTAAGAGCATTTAACATTATTCAGCAACTTATTCAGGGATAAATGTCCACAATCTTTAAGTTGCAGTTTGAAGTCATTCATCTGTGTTTTCAGAATCCATCAAGGCTTTGGGGACCTTCCTGTCACTTTGGTAAAAGCTTGAAAATATCTGTTCCAGGTCAAGAGACTGTGCATGTAAAAAAGCAGTTACAAAGCTAATGTTGCTGTCTGAAAAGAGAAGACAGGAAGGACGAGAGCAAAACCAATCCTCTTAAGCACATACGCTTACAGAGAAGGTCAGCAATGGTCAAAATTAAGAAAAGGGTTGTTTATTTACCTTATGGTAAAGGAATCTACTCCATCACTTAAAAACACTTATGTGGAAAACTAATCCACCAGGTTGTTTAAGAAAAATTAACATGATTTTGTGGACCTTTGTTTTGACTGTGCCTTTAGCAGTATGTGCTAATAAATCATATTCAGGTTGTGCAGCTTGAGTCTAAGCTGCTTTCTTGCGCCATGAATCTCCTTGACCAGAAACGTCGAGCTTGGCCTGGACTCGGCTCCGTTATTCACCCATCAGAGCTTTAAAAGACATTATCTGCTTCCAGAGATAGGCACAGAGCTCCTTCCATGCCCTCTGCACCCAAGGGGTGAATTTTGAACCCTTTCCACAGCACTCACTCACAGGTGCCAGCCGCAGAGGCCAGCACTCCCCGATGCCCAGCACCCACAATCCTGCCCTCTCTACTCTGTCTCCTTGAGGACACAGCAATCTGACAGGAATAAAACCAGTCCTTTATTTTGGATACAATCAATTATTTATACTCGTTTTCCTCAATTTACAAAACCTACCAACACTTTCAACTTTTCAATCACTTTACAGACAGGGAACATAACTGCCATTGCAGGGCCCTAGTCCTACACTAAGTCCTACACTAATGAACAGTCTCATCAAAGGAAGTAAGAGGGCTGCCTGAGATCACCCACATGATTCTCCAGTGTGAGTGGATAGAGTCAGACCAGGGACTCGTTGGGTGTCTCTCGGACTGTAGATTTGCCTGTCATGTCCAGATTTCACCTTCCATACCATACCAAAGTCCAAATGCAGCAAGCAGAACATAAGAAAGCCATCTACCTCCACGTGCATCCATGAAACAAAGTTAATGGATCAGTGTAAATAAGCAACTTGGTCTCAGTTTTCGTGTTCTTCATCCCCAGTATAAACCATTTTCAGCAATCCCACTAATTTATGACAATCTTTTTATATTAATTGAAGTAATAGCTCTTTGAAGCTGTAAACTCCAGGTCTGTATGTAAATTCAAGAAAGCATATTTGTATTTCTGAATGTTAAGTGTTCGATCTGTGCAAAGCCTAATAAATAGCTCAATTTTAAATCAATCAAATCGTCAGTCAAAACACTCAGCCTTAGAGGCAAGGGTCATTACATCTGGATACAAGACCTACAGAGGCATGCCCACAATATGCGGTAAAAGACTGTATATTGCACACATGACAATGCTAATAGGACGCTTCTGCCCCCATTACCCTTCTTGGTTAAATCTACTGCTGCCGTCCCCTATACCTGTTTATTCAAATAGTCTCTCTGCTATTTCCCCCTCACAAAATGTTTTCCCTCCTTGTCAACAATTGACTCCACTGGCTAGATATTTTGCAGAATCCTTTAACACTTCTGTTTACTGCGTGACTACTCTATGACTAGACATGACTTTACACTACCCAGAGGCATTGTTGTGATATGTTTTAAAAGGATGAAGAATTATCAAAATATGAGAAGACTCTCCTTTGAGCCTATCCAAAGCCATTAAAATCCAGCAAAGTTCAAGAAAAGACAGATTCACATTCCACAAGAAACCTTCCCCCCCTTTTTTTTTTTTTTTTTTTTTTAACACTTGTTGCATGAGTTAGTTTCTGCTAATTTTGCAAGAGTCAAAAGACCCAGACTGTTAAACCATTCTGCTTACTCTATCTGGCCTGCAAAGGGTCATCTCTTTCGATGGTTATCATTAAGCTCGTTACTGCACAATTTAATCATAGATGCTTAGACAAAACAAAGCAAAAATCTCACAATCAACATGTTTAAGTATATCACATAATAGATTAGTAGAATGGAAGCTTCCAATTTCCCATCAATAAAACTGAGTAAATTATTTTCTTGAGTAGCCTAATTACTATGAAATATCTCAACCAAAACCTCTTCTAAAGTCCATCTATCAGTCATTTACTACATGCATCCTTGTCAGAAGAAATATCCATTTATCTGCTCCATTTAGAATAATAAAATGAGTTGATAATTGTTATTTAACAAAATCCTTTATAAAAAGTAATGAAGAAAAAGCAACTGTTGCATCAAGTATGTAGAAAAAGCCACTGTCACGTTCATGCATTTCAACAGCTGCAGCCTTGCTTTCAAAATTTTTGATGTGGGCATAAGAAAATTAACAAGGCAGAAAAAAAAATAGCCATTTCTCTCATTCAACAGATCAAAAAATCCTCTGGTCCTATAAGAATTTTCTGTTGAGACTAAATAAACAAGCTTTAAAAGAAAGAGTAGATTCATCTTGATCTTTCTTAATCATGGCAAAAAAAGGAGGGCCACAAGATGATCAGAGGGCTGGAGCACCTCTCCTATGAGGACAGGCTGAGAGAGTTGGGGTTGTTCAGCCTGGAGAAGAGAAGAGAGGAGGGAGAAGAGGGAGACCTTACAGCAGCCTTCCAGTATCTGAAAGAGGCCTACAAGAAAGCTGGAGAGGGACTTTTTACAAGGGCGTGTACTGATAGGATGAGAGTTACGGCTTCAAACTGGAAGAGGGTAGATTTAGATTAGGTATCAGGAAGAAATTTTTCACTATTGGGGTGGTGAGGCACAGAAACAGGTTGCCCAGGGAAGTTGTGGAGGCCCCATCCCTGGAGGTATTCAAGGCCAGGCTGGACGGGGCTTTGAGCAACCTGGTCTAGTGGGAGGTGTGTCCCTGTCCATGCCAGGGGGGTTGGAACTACATGATCTTTCAGGTCCCTTCCAACTTAAACCATTCTATAATACTATGAGAAAAGCAAGAAAGAGAATGCTAGAAAGTCGACAGATCAGAGGGAGACACGGTATATGGAAAACAAGCATGGTGCACATATGGCAGCAACAGCCTCTGCAGTTAATGTAATTGGTTACCACAGCCTGAGGTGGTAACCACTGTGTTTCACTAGACAATGCGACAGCCAAATCGCAAAGCACATGTTATTGTGTTTCCAGCTGCCACCAAAACCCAAAGAACCACAAAGTTACCATCAATGAGAAAGTATGCACGTCCACTCCCATAGGATTGCCCATCTGTGGGATTTACATTGCCAGCAGTGGGAATTTCACAGTTTGGACAAAGTCCCAAACAGGAGGCTCAGCATTGTGCAGTCTTTCACTAATGGAGTGAGAAGGGTGTGGGCTCCCACCTCTCCAGGATGCTTTTGTTCAGCTACACAAAAACACACAAAGGTAAATCATGCAACTGTTAAACTAATGCTGCCATCGCTAGATCATACCATTTCACAATTAAGTAGGGCTCCTATCACAGGTATCAGTGGTCAGCATTTACACACCTTCAATAGTGCTCTTGCTTGCGCCTCACCTTTCAGTTCATAACACTTAACTCAGTATTTATGTCATCTTCCAGGCACTTTGCAAACATTAATGATTTTAAAATAAATAAATAAAGAGGACTGGCATAATATAATGAAAACAAAGTCTAGGGGACTGTTTTGCCCAGGCCTGCAGGCAATAAATGAATGCACTACAAGGTTAACATATAGTCAAGCTGAAGACTCAAAAAGCACCTCAGCATCTAAGACAGTACCACAGAGGGAACACAGTGTGCCCAGCAGCAGCTACCGTTATATTTAAGGGCACATTTATTCTGGATCTCCTACTTCAAAATACTCACTAATCACCTAGAAGTCCTCCTCTGAACCTTCATCAGACTGTTGTGCTGACCCACTCATGCTGGTCCTTTATTCACTTCAAGAGTTACCATGGTAAGGTAAGTGTCTTGTTTTAGTCACTCTCTTCAGGTCTTCCATTTTATTACCTATGCAAATTGTCTCAAACATCAAGACAGTCTGCAAAGTTTCTCTCACACACACGTACTCATTGACTGCCTATTCCCAGTGAGCATCTTTAAGACAGACAGCCTCTTGAGCTCACATAATAGGGAAGACTATATTAAAAGTGTAAACTGAGTCACACTACTTCCACACAAAACACATCCCCAGGGACAGTGCAGAATTTATGAATAAAATTATTAGGGACTAAAGAAAACAGATGTACTTAAAGACAGAAATCAGCCAAAAAAAAAAAAAAAATTAAGAATCACTTCAACTGAAAGAAAAACACAAAGAAATCTTGAACTTGAATGGACTATGCCAAACAGCATTAGTGGGTTTGAGGATGCGTTCCATCTCCAGATATCAAAGCAGAGATAGTAAAGCATGTAAGGAATAGAAACAGATCTGAAACTTGAGCCAAAATGGGGCCAGGAGAATATAGCAATGGGTTGTTACTATATACTGGTCCAGTTCATACACTCTTTCCAAGGCATCCAACATTAATCCCTATTGGAAAGAGGATATTCTGCTCGACGGACATTTGGTCTAAGCAATACTACTGTTTTCCTACTCTATTCCTTTCCCTCATATTTATAAGCTCTTTGTAGATAGTTGAAAAGGAAGAGGTTTGAGATTCCACACTATAGGGATGAAAAGGATTTTAGAAGAGGCAAAACTACATTTAAGAATTACAATATTTCTTTTTCCTTGCCCTTGTATTTTATACACAGATAATTTCACTGCACGCTGATAAGGTTATACTACAGGATGCAAATCTCTGAAGAATTATTCAAAAGAGATAGCACTCAGTAAAGATTCCTGTATTTAAAAAGTTGCAACTAACACGTCCCATGTGAGAAATCAGCTTGACAGATTGGATCATTTCTGGCTCATCCCTGAGTCAATGCCTGGCTAGTCTGAACACTGAACAATGCAGTTCACACTACCAGTAAATTGTTCAGCAGAACCGGCCAGAGAAAGGCAACCTCTTCCAATGAAAATGGTAGCACTTTGTGGTAGGTTTTTGATCCCAACCTCAGGATGAAAGAATGTCAAGAATAGATGTTGATATGTTTCTGGTTTCTTTGAGAAGATGACATTTTTAACAGGTAAGGAAGGATTTTTTGTCTTGGATAGCTACCAACACTGATGCAGCCGTAACGCTTATGAAAATATTTTGTTTCTGTGAAGGCAATGTTTTCCTGTCAAAAAATTGATCTGGTTGAAAATGTGCATGTCCTTTGTTAACAACATGCCTACCCAACAAATTCAGGAGCGAAACAAAATATCCATTTCTTACATGTAAACCTCTGTGGAGCTGTTTTGGTTTTGATTTTCGATTTGTTCTCTCCCTGTTTCAAAAGTTAGATTTTCCCATTATGGAGAAAAACCTACCTCATTGAATTATGCAAATAGGGATTAAGTTTAAATCATAAGTAGTGATTTGATACAGTGAAAAAAGGACTAAAAAAGACTTAAAAACTGATAGCCTATCCCTATACATTCTAGTTCACATCTGTTTTACAATTGCTCTGCAGAAATGTTGGGTCTGTCTACAAACAATTTACACAGAAAAACATTCTAAAACTACCTTAATCCATTTGCAGTTTATTTCAACTGCCTTTGTTACCAAGACTTTGGTTAATGGAATGGGATAACTGTACAATTTGAAGACAAGTATTATCATCTGAACGTTACTGAAAGCATCTCAATAACTGACTATTTGAAGGAAAGACAGTAAGAAAAGGCACAGAAACGGTTTCCAGCCCGGTCCCACCCTTACCTTCTGCCCCTACAGAAAGTCCTTGCCTACTCTGACTGAAGACACTGTAGCCCATTTGAGGAGTTTACAGCTTTGAAAATTAAACCACAATCTAAGCCTTTGATGAAAGTCTCTCCTCCTGTCCTTGTGAATTTAGGTCAGGTTAGCAAAAGCCAAACACTTAATGGTCCCTTTTTTCTGCAAGAACAGTGAATCTCATGGGAAGACTAGCAGCATGGGATTGTATATTCTCCAGGCTTTCTCCATCTAAAACTTGGATGACTAACTTCCTACATTGCTGCTTACAACAACTTTGCTAAGCTCCCTTGTAATGACTAATTCTGTCATGTTTAGACCCATCAGAAATAATTAATGTTTAGTAGCTATAATTTTAAAATGCATTATGTGGGACAAATAGAAACCAGATTCAAACTGAAATAAGAACATACATTAAACTGCACTCACCTGAGTGCCAGGTTAAAACGATGCAGAGCTTTGCTAAATTTTGAGACTAAAATGAAGACTTAGAAGATCTTAGAAGTGGACAGAGATGTATTTAGTAATTGAAAAAAAAGATTATTGCTATAAATTAAATAGGGAGTGTCCTTCATGAAAACAGTAAAACCCATACCTTAGAGTCTAGATGCAAAATTCATTGGAAATATGGGAATTCCACTTTTATCTCTAGTCAGTCACTGAAACAGGTTGCCCAGGGAAGCTGTGGATGCCCCATCCCTGGAGGTATTCAAGGCCAGGCTGGACGGGGCTTTGAGCAATCTGGTCTAACGGGAGGTGTCATCGCCCATGGCAGAGGGGTTGGAACTAGATGACCTTTAAGGTCTCTTCCAACCTAAACCATTCCATGATTCTATGTCTATCTTCTCTACAGCGAACACAATAATCCTGCTTATGAAGTGGATTCATATTCTTCATGCTTTTCCTTAAGCCACCTGTATATCTGAATACTTAAAGCAAGCATTTGTATAAACAAACAGTGACTATTACGTCTTCTCTTGCCTGAGACTGCTTCTACACATGTATGATGTTTCTCCTCAATTACTCACTACCTGGAGTTTAAAACAATTCACTACTACTTGAAAGCTGATGGAAAGCAGGTTATTATCTCCTTTAAGAAAATTCAGAGCCATGTCTCTGGAACCTACACTGAAAATACCCTTCAAGACAAGGGTCGGGAGGGACCAACCAAACCTGTCAACTGTGGATTTGATCTGAATTTGAGAAATTTAAGGAGACTCACAAAAATAACCCATTGCTCAGACACTCACAGAGTGTTTGTTAAGAAAAAAAAAAAGTTTACTGCTGGGATTTTGGCACAGAGTAACCCGCACCTGGGGAATAAAATCTGTCAAAGGGCCTGGTCAGTCACTATTCCAAATAGTGATGGGAGTCTGTTGCAAGTGTCTTTGCAGTCTCACCTGGGTCTGGTGAGACTCCCCACACTGTGGCTCTGCAGATTCTTTCTACCCAGCTGGCCCATGGCCCTACATGCATGATGCATTGCTATTATCTCAAATTGTATACAATACACCCCCAACCATCTTACCTACATAAAAAACACTGTACCACGTGACCATTTCTGCATCTGTAGGAACAGCTTCTACTGACTTTTTACAGGTGTCTTATCTATCCACAATTTGATGTGTTTTGCAGTTGGAACCATCTGGGTGTCCCTTGGACAGCCAGCTTCTCCAGTCAGCATGTTAATCATTGTGTTTAAGCAAAGGAAGTGGTCTAAGCACAGGAAAATCTGCGTAAGGAAAATCTTCAGGATGTTCTGAAATTTCCACATGGAGAGCTCCTGCACCACATACTTGATCAAATATTACTCCAAATATCAGTCAAATACTTTTTTGCGAAGATGTCTAGGAGTTCAGTCAATCACTCAGTTTCAAATTAGTTCAGTGTCCCAAACCAGTCCATTATCTCATCTGTGCAGATGACAAGCCAGGGAGCTCCTGGACTACCCAGGCTGTTAATGACTTAAGCGCAGCTGTGCACACGGGCACAGCCCTGTTACCTAGCTACAATTATAACAGAACAAACTTGGGTTTTTTTATTTATAACTTGAATCCCATAGCCCCTGCCACAAAACAATATCAGATTTTAGACAGCTACAGTTAACCCCATTTCTTACATGGCCACCCTGAGAAATCCCTGCTTTCCAGAGAATTCCTCCACTGCACCAAAGACCACTGTGAGGCTTCCACCAGAGACCACCGTGGGGCTTGTCCAAAGATTCAGCATCTCAAACATTTGCAATACCATTTTACAGAAAAGGAAGCTGGACCCTGTGTTGCAAAGTGGAAAATTTACTGTCACAGCTCAGTGGGCTAGAGGTTTGTGATGAAATTACCATAAGAGATTCTTTATAGCTAAGCTCTTCTAGAAATAAAGTTGTACTAAACAGAGTATAGGGCACTGAAAAAAGTCAGTATTCTGCCCTAGTAACTAAATTGCAATGTGCTCATGTTGCAAAATTTTGCCTAAAATAAAGACAACAGTTCTCAGAAGGGCTATAGATACGAATATCGTCTCAGCCAGCACTGGATTTTGTGGGCAATAACAAGCTGAGAAAAATATGCCTCACATTTATGAATGGTTGATATTTAAAGGAAAGACAACATATGGCAATTCTTATTTCAGGATTAGAACATTAAGACAGGTTACAGTAGCACCTACAGTGACTGTCTGCTAACATGACTCAGGACAGCCATATGACAAAGCAAGAGAATTGTGTCAGTCCTCCTGATTGCTTTTTCCAGTATCTACGTGTAAACGTACCAGAAAGGTCAATAAGAGACTATATTTGGATTTTACTTAACCTGCTATTCCAGTTTCAGCTCATGAACTAGACTGAAGGAGATTTGTGAAACACCGGACATTTAAAGCATGGGATAAACACGATAAGGCACTCAGCCACTGGGATAATTTAAAATTAGTTCTGTCAAAGTTGATAGCCTCCTATATCAGCTACTGAGAGGCAAGTACACGCATCTCATCTGCACCTGCATAAAATGAAGTGATTGCTATTTCACTTAACCATACCAATACTGGAGTGACTCCAAAACTCTGAGAATCCATTAAGCCTTTGGAAACCAGGTGCTTTTTTTATTCACTGCTGCCAAGATACCACTCTTCTAATATAACAGAAGTTTAAATTCTTAATGTTTGCTCCAGGCAGTATTTCCCAAAGCACAGAGGATCAGCAAAAGAAAAAAGCAGTGCACCAAAAGCAATACATAACCTGAGATTTGTAGGCATCAGGATGGCAAGAGATGAAGATACTCTGCTTTGCCATAAATTAACAGAAAAATAATTTAATATAATATTCTCACACTAATTATTATCTTTGTTTTTCTTCAGCTCTAACTACTGCATCTAATACAAAAAAACATCCCCAGGCTGCTGGTACCAAAATGGAGTTGTTCTGTCTAGACTGAAGTGTCTGATTACCATACAAGAAGAAATCTGGGAAGCCTTCCCTTCAACTGGCAGCAGCAAATTTATATCCTATGTAAGGCACTGGATCTAGATTATTTCAGATTCCTTTCATTCCCTACAAGCAAGGTTACACAACAATTAGATTTTCTAGACAAGATTTATTTGCCAAACGATTGAACTTCTATGTAATGCTTTCGGTAACAACTTAGCAATCTGCGTCCCTCCGTTTATTCTGCTCCATTTTCCTGAAGTCATATGATTCCTACTCTACCACCTTTGAACCTCACCTTGGATTTGCCCTGCTGTCCATTATCAGAGCTGCTGGTATTGCCAGCAAAGAAAATAATTCCATCTGACTGCTCACAGCAACTGAAGTTCCTGTCTGATGCACAGATCTGAGTACTTAAACAGAGTCGTAAACAAGAGACACTTTTGCAGAGCAATAGAATTAAACTGTCTTTCGGCTCCCCTGCCAAGGGCATACAAGACCTGCTCCCAGCATTGCTGTGCTGTGGGATTTGGGGGTTTTTGTACCAAAATGGATCTGGAGGATTGTTTGTTTAAATAAAACACTGTAATTGGCCATGGTTCATTCCGTCTAGTTGGCATCCTGTCTAGGAAAAATAAAATTGTATTTCAGGTTGAAAAGTTGATCAGCTTCTCTTAAGAAGGCAGTTGACACCTTTTCTACTCCATTAATTTCTTCCAGCACTCTTTTTTGCAGTTCCCAAGATTTTTCTTTTACCACAACCCACCCATGCTGCAGTGAAGTGTAGGCCATGATCTTTTTCAGGCATATATGCTCATAGTAAAAGGCTTCTTTTCTGCAGAGTATTTTTGTGAATCTTTCTGCTTTTGATTACAAACCTGTGAAAATCTTCACTTCAACACAAATCATTTCCCAGATACATATGCTAAATGATACTCACTACAATAAATTGCCATGATTTATGTAAACAGTACAAACGCTACGTGCTGTTTAAGATGGCCCTGTCAGGGCACAGGCATTTTAAATCAAGGCATAAGCTATTTTCTCTTGCTGTTATCAATACCATGGAAAAAAGCCACTTGCCTTTTTCTGAAACAGTATTAGCTTTATTGCTATCCCTATAGGAAACCCTTGTAATTTTTAACATACAGAGGCTAAGTTACTAACCAAACATTCGCTCTTGCTTTGCTCCCCAAAAACAGATCGACTGCAAAAGCAGCATGCCCTTCTCACTGCGTCAGTACTTGCATGAATTGTACTCGATGGTTAATCATACCTTTTGCATGTTGCACATCTCTCTTTTTGATAGATCTAGGCATACTTATCTCAGCTTGCAATTTACTCATGTCAGGCTGTAACCCAGAAGCAGATAGTCTGCCTCTTCAAAATGTTATTTTGCTTCCAGAGAACTGGCAATTTTCCTCATTTCATTTTCATTCAAACTCTGCTGAGTTATCTGAAGCCTCTATATGGAGGCTATTATGCCCTTTTTTGTACCCTCCCCTCCCACCCCTTCTTCTGCCGCTGTTAGCAATGCACATGTTGATATGCCCTCCCAGGCGCCCGACTCTGCGCTCCAGAGATCTGCGCTATACCGAACGTGTGGAGCATCTGATACCCAGTGATAATCTTTCCAAGCAAGCCTTGCCAAAGGCACCTTAGATGCAACTCATTATCAGGTTTTAGCTGCTGGGAATGTGTGAGGCACTCACCTTTCAAAACTAGCAAGCAAATGATGTTTTTTACATTACTTTCTCTTCTTCTGGAGAGCCCAGATAACATCCTCTCTCCCTTTTTACCCCTTTTTTAATGGATGAGTTTAAGCACACAATCTGCCTCTTTTTCACCATCTGGCAAACAAGTCAGCCCAATTAGTTGGTTACAAAGACCCTAGCAACAAAGACAGTAATCCAAATTTAATCTAAATTTTGGGGGGAGCGGGGGGAAGTGCTGTGCAGACCCTGGGTTTTGACTTACCTGAGAAAGAAAAGTGTCACAAGTAAGGTTTTATGTGGTAGTAGTGTATCCCAAAGAAAACAGCAGTTCAGATGGAGAAGTTTGATCTTGAATCTCTGATTATTCAGGTTTTACACTGTTAATTCATTTCATGTGTCTTCTCTGAAAGACTTTCTACACAGCCCTTTCCACCTTCTGCCAAAGTGTTATAGAACGTAAAAGCCACATATGTCAAATAAACAGGATTTCACCACTTCAGCTAGTACAGAAGATAACAAGTAAAGACTCAGAGAAATGGAAAAGCCCTCACGTATGACCCAAACCACCTCTCTGCTCTGAGGGAGCATAAAGTACACACAGAAAATATCCATCCAACATGATCCTGGATTTTCAGTGAAGCATCCTCCAAACATTGTTCAAGTAGCCTTTTTCAGTGTTTCACCAGGCTAATAGGTAGAAAGGTCTTTTTCCTACTATCAGAACTAAATCAAAGTGTCCTATTTCCTACCATATAAACATAAATTAAGCTAATTTCTCCCTCTCATAAGCAGAGAACGTTGCATCTCAATAGCCTCTGTATGTTGGATGGTCTATAAGAGAAACAGCTAAGGAGCTATTAGCTAACAAACCCCATTCTCTCTTCATCTTTCCTATCAGGCCATGGTTTCTAAACATCTTACCTATTGTTAGGTTTTTTTCTCAGTTCCCACAGTAGAAAAAAACTTTTTATTTTTGAATGATTTCACAAAGATTTACATTCACAGCATGTTATCATGCTGCAATTAGTCCTTGCGATAAAGCACTGGAAGATGTTTACAGTAGCAAGAGCCAGGGTTCAGGCTTCAGAAGTCCCTCTTTAAAGGTCATCTTGCCTAAGGCACCCATATTAAGAAACACTTCCATACTCAATTGCCTCCATCTCAAGTGCTGTTCCTCAGTGAGAAGCATACTAATTTAGGGATTCATAACAGAAGCATACCCACCACCATCAATAATAACTGCAAAACCTGGTCCAATGTATTTCTACCATTTGTCCTTCCTTTAGTTTCTTCACTTGCAGGTGCAAATGTCCCAGAACAAATGTCCTTTTAAGCACACCCTTTTCCCTCTCCCATCCCCGCAGTGTACCGTGATTGCTAATGGTCAGCAGAACACAGAGCAATGCCCATGAAGGATCCTCCAAAAGGAGAGCCGGGGGCAGAAAGGAGAGATCATCATTTAACTGTCTAAAAACATCAGGCAGCAGGTAGCTCCCAGGATAGTCAGGGGGTGCGCACTGCCATCACCTTCTCTCTATCACAACCCAGAATAACACCACTCTTTGCAATAAGATTTGCCACTTTGCCCAGCTTGTGGTGACTCCAGTGAAGTTAAGGCACAGGGAAGAGTAAATGAAGGATGTAAGAGATGCTTTAAAAGCACACATTTTGCACAGAGTTTTTAATTCAGCAGTCCTACATAGGAGTCACTAAGATGTAACCAGCCTTCCGGCCTGTTTCCTCCTTTTACTCCCACCGGTTTCTGCTCACTAAATAATACTTTACAGTGAAAACAGCTTATGCACATGTGAGATGTAAGAAACTGATCAGAACCAAACCTCAGTCAGGAAGGCACATTGCAACACAGCAAACTCTCCTGCACTGTGCTGTCAGATGGACATAGCGTGGGAATCACGTCAAGCTGAGACAATCTTTCATGGTTCCTATGCTCAGAGGCTTCCTTTCTCTCACATTAAAAACTAAGACCACTGATTATACATCTCATGTGCCAGTACACCAAAGAGGCATCAGCCAAATTATTTTCATATTGGATCCAGTGAATGTCTATACACACTGGAAATAAAACGTCTGTATTTCAAGGCAGTCAAAGTGCCAACATTATGACCAGTCTGTCTGTCTATCCAGGTCCATCAGCCCTTTCTTGTTATTGATGACCCAAGCAGGTATCAGATAGGTCACAGTCAACAAGGCAGAGGAAGCTATCCTTTTCTGAGGCAGAGGAGACATGCAGAACGTGTTTCTTTGATATTCTATAGAGCATTGTATCTCAATACTGCAAGTGTGAGATAGAGTTACTAATGTCCTCTCCCTCCTCCCTCTCCCCACACCTCAGGGAGAAGTCCTGCAGAATTTAACAAGGAGGTAACTAATCACCTGCTATAAAAATGAAAGGTTTCTGAAGAGGTTATCCCTATCATCACAACATAAATATGGATAACTCCACTGAAGACAATAAAGTTCCACTGGGATAAAAGCATTAATCAAGCCTTAAAGAATTTTATGCAAAATTTGTTCCTTTTACATGATCTTTGGAGCCATTCCGCAAAAGAGATAAAATCCTTGTTCAGTTAAAAGGATGGTTACAAAAACCTTTCATAAAGGTTTCCCAGTGAATTTTTAAGAACTTTTCCATTAGTACAGAATGATAATATTGTCCCTGGAAAGTGCTTTATTCATGCAATGGTACAGCATCTACACAGTGCCTCTTCATCTAAGCTATTACAGCACACAAAGGTAGTTAGAGAGGGAATCCATTTTATAGAGGATACGCACCACTTCAAACAGTGACAGTAATAAATGCTGTAACTACCAGCATTTCTTCCAAATGAAACAGGATACTCATTTAACTTAAAAACAGAAATTTAAAACCTATCTGCAGCCATACAATTTGATTATTTTCCTAGGAGCTGACTGAAGACAACAGACAAACGCTCATCCTGCTAAGACAGACTCATCTTTGGAATTGAGGCCATTGCTGCAGAAGCTGAGCAGTACGATTTCTCAACTTCCAGGGCATGGAGGTTTTTGAGCCTTTGTTTAAAACCCTGTGGGAGAAAAAAAGATTCATTACTGACAACGGGTTTTGAGAGAAGAATCATTTCGTCAGGAGTGGCTTTGACCTCAAGTATGATTTTTCTATTGTACATTTCAAATGAAATACACTATTTCTAGCAATGCAGTAGCTCCAACTGGTAAAACAAAGCATATTGTAGACTGAGAATTATCCGAGGAACTGACTGTCTATCATAACGAATGAAATGAAAATTCCACTCCATTTAGTATGCTCCCACAGGAGTAATGCACACAGCAAAGTTTCAACCAAATGGAAAATGCAATAGCAGCACTTAACTTCATTTTCTTGTATCTGTTCTCAATTTTACAAGGGATATATTTTAAACATCTGTAATAATTATACTCAAATTGTTTTTAAATTAAATGTCATGGAACATAGTTGAAAAAAAACAGCCTTCAGCACAGGAATTACATACTGTTTTAAAACAATACATAACAATGATTAAGTAACTGTAGGTACATTTAAAGAAAAGATAGTGAGAGAAGCTCAGCGGGATGATTTTTTTCCCCCTTTCCTAAAAAAGTTGCATGTGATTGTCCCTAGAATCCCAGTAAAAGATCCCCCCCCTTTCCCAACCCAGCTTCCCCTGATATCACAAACCCTTTGAAGAAATGATGTACTATTGTACTATGATGTACTATTTCAGCAGTTAGAAGAGGCCTAGCTAAAAAGTAAAGTTACTGAACAAAATTGGTCCTGTTTTACCTCAAACCAGGACATTTATTGATAACATTGACATATAAGATGACTTTCATTACTTTCCATTTGACACTGAGTACTGTAAAGTACACACATAGTTCTAAATCACCTGTTTGAGATTATGTTACCAAAACCGGTTTCTTTTTAACAGGGATAAATAAATTGAAGTATGTTTTCAAATATATATATATAGAGAGAGAGTGCAAGTGTGTGTGTCTGTATCAACATATATATATATATATATGTATGGGTTTTGGCTTGCTGGTGCAATACGACCACCCTTTTGGGACAGGACTATCAAACCCAACAATTTCTCCTCCCCTATTGAGCAGACATTCTGGGTGCCGACTTTCCCCTCTTGCCAGAAGTGCTTGAAGAGCCAGAGTGATGTGGAGAGATGCAGTGAAAGCTACAGCTGAGAGTTCAGTCTATCCAGATGGATGCCTCAAGTGAAATGAAGACCACTTAGACTTAAAGTTTCAATCAAATTCCACTCTTCTTTTTGGTGGTTTTTTTGGTTGTTTTGGGGGGTTTTTTGGTTGTTTTTTTTTTGTTTGTTTGTTTTGTTTTTTACATGACTGCCGCAAGCTTGTGGTTAAATTAGATTTGTGCTTCTATGGTAGGCTCTATGAAAGAGTCATACAGCTGTTCGTGTTTAAGCTGGCTCAGGTAACAGACTGCAGCACTCCAAAGATGTAATTAACGGTCAAGTGAAACAGGATGACTCACCATCTCTTATTAAGTCATGAGCAAAACAGGCAAGTCACACAAAGTAGTTGTCATCATGTCCTTCTCACCATGCCATGCAGGAATGCATTTTGTGGCTTACAAGCCATAGACAGTCTGTTTCGAGAAGGTTATAGATACTTTGGTGAATAAATGTTACTGACATTGTATTGTGTACCCTTCTAGGTCTAAAGTGCATTTGCTACATGTACACACATGGCACTCCTACCTCTGGAACTGTTAACCTGAGAATCAGGACATCCATACTAAATGGTTTTTAAGCCAAGAAAATTAAGCTTTTTTTTTTTTTTTAAACCATAACTAACACCAAAGCACTATAAATAAGCTGATTTGTTACACATACACAAACATAGGTCATACTTCCACTCACTGATGAAAGGCTTCTGTCCCAAATCATTTTAAGGACCAAACCCCAAACTCCCCACTTCCTAAGCACTGAGCGGACCTCCAAATCCAACACTAGCGACTGCTGCCCTAGTGAGAGGATTCCCCTCTGGCATTCACTTTCCACCCTTCACTTTTTTCAGTAGTCATCTTTTTCCATCTTACCTCACTTTGATCTTTTCCATATATTCTAACATGGCACTGTTTAACAGCCTTCATACAGGTCAAAAAGTTAACAAGAAGATTTTGTTTGTCTGTTTTTTTCTTGGGGTTTTTTTTGGGG
>VYXH01010603.1:34060-54662 GCA_013397275.1 Burhinus bistriatus
AAAAAAAAACAGAGTGAAAGGGGGGGGGGAGGGGAGGAAAAAGAAAAGAAAAAAAAACCCAAAAACACAAAACCAAAGAGAGACAAGAGAAGGCTACTACCCTTCTTGCCTTTCAGTTAGTTCCAAAATACTGTCAGTTCTCCACCCCCAAAAATGTGTTAGACAATTTCCTAGCAAAGCACAAGACTCTGCTGACAAGCAGCAGGAACAAGGCAACAGCAACAGAGACAGCAAGGGCAGTAACAGAAGCAGGACAAGAGCCCCCAAGGTAGCAGTAGTGGCTTGAGCACCTGCTGCATCTTCTTTCCTCACCAGCCAAAAGCAATATGAAAAAAACAAGCATCATCTTGGCAGATGAATCCTTTAATTCACCACCTGCTGCCCAATTCTAATAGCGGCATGCAACATCCACGGATACATTGCAGGAGATGGGCGAGAAGTCCACGGAGTCTCTGGCACCAAGTGCTTCTGCTTAGCAAAAGGAATTAATAAACCCCACAGCAGTCCCCCACGGTTTTGAATCAGTCATTCAATCTTTTACATGCCATTTTTGACTCAATTAAAACAACAGACTGTGGCACTGCTGGTGATCTGGGCACAGCGATGGTACTTTGTTGGGAGGCTGGGGAGAGGAAAGTACAGATGTGCTCATGGGAGACCACACCTGACCTGTTCCTCCTTTTGGTCTTCTGCTGCTTGGGATACAGGAAGAACAGGACCAAAATTAGCCTGGAGGGGACTGGGAAACAACAGCAGCAAGTCAGAGGGTTAGGAAGGGAGAGAAGACTTGTCTTCTCAATCCAGGGGACTTTTACACCTAAATTTTAAAGGTCTGCCCCAGCAGGGTTACTTTAACCATCAACGTAGCATACGGCTTAGAGCAGCTCTCAAGCTGGAAACATCCACAGAAAAGTAGAGATGACAGACCCACAGGGCAGATGTGAAGCAATCTCTGGCCGATGCTGTCACTGCCAGCAAAAGGGCCCAGGGGACCAGGGTGGAAGGAACGAAAATGGATATATATTGCATTGTGTCATGTTTTTTGAAGGCAGACACCTAAAAGCCAAACCAAGAAAATGAGAAGAAAGAATAGCAGAAGAACCAAGCCTGAAATATACCATAACACCACCAAATGCATTTATTGTTTTTGACAAACTGCATGAAAATTAGAAAACAGCAGCAGAGCCATCGAATTCTAACTCACTAATTTTGAAGTATTTACATATATCACTTTCATATCAAAATGCTCTTAAGGAAAATAGGAAATGCAAAACATCTGTAAAAGATTTTTATCACTTGACTATCAAGTCTGCTTTTGATGACTTCCAACACATTATTAATTTATCAACACAATTATACATAAGCAAATTACATGTACGTAAGGAGCATTAGTAACATTTTCCATGTGTGCACACTTGCACTGAATCTACCTTCAGTCTGTAATAACATGCACCTTTTCCAGATGAGTTACAAACTAGGTTTGTGGCTCACATTACAGCAAAACTGTTTATGATACATGAGAAGAAAAATCATTTTTACATTTAAGTAACAGCTCTCTTCTTTCTGTGAATGGTGTACAACAACGCAATGAGCAGTCAGTAGAATAATGCCCTTACCCCCTTTTATTTGGTAAATGATGTGAAAAAAGTAAGCACAATTTTACAGCAAAGTTAGGTAGCAAACTAACTCAGATCTTGGGGGACACAACAGACCTTGTGTGTTCTCAGTGATAGTTTCCCTTCAAGGATACAGTCACTGTATGGAATAGTTCACCAACACAATCATTGTATTTCATCTAGCCTGTCCCAGGCACTGAACGGAACAGGAGGCCTCAGAATACATAGTATGTGACCATGTAATTTTATCACTGCACATGCACAAGGGGGAAAGCTTTTGAAATTTAGGCTAATCTACTTTAAATACCATAACATTTGGAAAATTGGTTTCATAACCTAAATAACTTTTCTTTGCTATACTACCCTGCATACGCTTTCCCACTGTTCTTTGCTTCTTTAAAAATGTAACCGTCTGCAGATGCCACGAGATACGGTGAAAGGGCATTACCCATCCTCTCCCCTCATCCCATTAGGAAAATTAATTTAAACTGACCTGGGAGGAAGAGGGAAAAGAGGTTTTTTTCTGCCTTTTCAGTTAGTTAAATTAGCTCAGCAAAGGATCCAGGGAGCACCAGGGCTGCTGCAGAAAGGATGAGGGTAAATTGCACATCCGGAGAAAGTTAGACCACTTTTCAGCATCAGCAAGCTGCTCTGTGGTCTCAGCCTTAAGCAGAACCATAATACTGTAAAAAACAAAAACAAACAAACAAAACACACAAAAAACAAACAAACAAAAACAAAACCACACTCTAATCATTAGTCATCAACAGGGTTGGCACACTGCACATGCAGTGCCACATAACAGCACATGATACAAGATTTATCCTCATTAACTAGCAGCACGAGCAGACTCATTTCTTCTGAGAAGGCAGGGAAGTAGCAGCAGGTGTGGGTGAAATAAGTTTCTGGGTGAAAGAGAATGAAAAGCCTAGTGAGGCTCTCCTCAGTGACAAGTAGGGTCTGGCAAGAACATTGACTTCCATTTCAGTACCTGCTCGAAGCTAAATATTGCATCACAGACAGCGCTGAGAATGTAACTGCTAGAAGGGAAGCAATGAGTGCATGTCACTCATATCTCAGCAAAATCTTGCGGGACAAGGGAAAGCACTTCTTTAGCTAAAAACAATGCTATAAGAGCTGTAGCAAACATTGGTTGTATTAAAACTTCTCGAGAAGGTAAAAAAATTATTTCTGATGAGAGCAATTAGAAACACAAGAATAGCAAATAGCTGTTCCTATAACAAAAATTTGGGCTTGCCTCCTCCCCTCAGATGGAACTTCTGCAAGTTAACAGGTACTGCAACAGATCTCCAACCTCGCTCAGAAATTTATTCCACTGCAAAAAGTGTTCTACAAGGTGATTTTAAATGTATTCCAGCAGTTTGTAAAGAAAAATATAAATGAACTGAATTGCTTTTCACAGTTCTGTTTTCATTCCATACAGAAGCAAAATAATATCTGTAGGACATGTGAAAATGGAAGATACATTTTATTTTATTAGAACACCAGCAGCAGGTTAATTTACATTTAAGACTGGATTTGAGGAAGTGCTTCAAAAGCTTTCTGCACTATGCTGGACTGAAGGACAGCTTCACAGGTTTATGAAGAACGCAGGAGCCGTGGGAAACTGCTTCTTGCCAAGTTGAAGCTTACCCAGAGAGCCTGTCATGCTCCTGCCTCATGATCTGCACTAGCTACAAACCGCACTGCAGGACACTGAAGGATTAGCAACTCAAACTTCTTTCTGTGGATCTCTCAGTGACCATATTTGACAGTCAGAAGAAACACAACCTTTACAAGGTTGTAGCAGGAGTCAGTTGGAAGCCTTGTTACCCTCTGCAGATGGCACCCAGGTGATAACCCAGTAAGACCCAGACACGCTCCCCACCTCTGGGATAATTACCACAGTAGGACTAACACAAAAGTAGGGTTATAGCTACCTGCAGAACCCAGAAACACATCCAGACTCTGGGTGAACATACCAACTCTTTGATGAGATGAGACATAAAAACTCAGCATTCCCCTCTTTATACCCCCCACCCCCACCCCACCCTCCCCGCCTTTATTTTCAAAGCTACGAAAGAGCTCTCTAGCTCGAGAGAGATGTGGTACATGCTATGTCACCAGTCTCACCCATGGGATGTGAACTTCAAGGCATGTCCCTGCTCCATAGTCTAGACATAGCCAAGGAAACAGCTTGATTAGAGTAACTGAGCCGTAAAAACCTTCATGAGAGTTGAAGGTCTCTGAAAGCATACAGGACAACAGAAACAGGTTGAAAACAGTGCTGTACCCTTAAGCAAGAAGAAAAACAAAACCCAGATAACTTCGTTTCTGATAGTGGCTGGCGCATAAAACCTTGCTCTGTTTTGTTTTTCTTAATAGGTTTTTTAAGTCAGGCAAGAGGCAAAACTATGCAACAGAATTACAGGAATTTCAGGAGTACTGCACGCTACCAGAAAACAAATCATTTTGGAGGAGACACAAAGAAGATAAGAACAAAACAGACACAAACTGTTACAGAGCTTAGGAGCCTATCTCAGAAATGCAAAAGGGAGTGAGGAAAAGGGCTAAGTATGCTCAGGGGGAAACCCCGTCATGGCAGACCTGGCAGGCAGATCACTTCCAAGCTCCAGCTTTAATACTTGACCACACAACTGGAATTTGAGTAGCAGAGGCCACAGAGTTCCTACTGAAGCTGAAGGAGGACTCAGAATTGGCATCCATCCAAACCTGGGCATGCCAAGGCAAGTCAAACGAGCTCGCACCATATCTGATACAAGAAAGAAAAAGGAGGATGAAGCCCGTGTTACTTCACTAGCTCCATCTGCACACGCATGGCATGCTCAAAGAACGTGCCAGACTAAAGAAAATCTACACTAGTACGCTGAAGGTGGTTTGTGGCAAAATCTTAAAATAAAACAGAAGATTTGTTAAGTTTTCAGTTCTTCACAAATGCATGGAGAGGTGCTACCAGCAGTAACATTGGCACTGAAAGGGAAGGCACGGGTGGGCAACAAGAGCTGGAGATCAAGTGGGAAGCACTTCGAAGAAACTCTCGCATGAGACAGTTAACGCAGTCTCTGCAGATGCGTATCATTGTACATGAGTTCATATGAAATGGTGTCTCCGTGCTGAATTACACCCAAACAATATACAGCTTCTCTCTGATATTAAAGGTTGGGATAAATCAGCTGATTAAGAGGCATATAAGGCAACAAGAAAGAACAGAAGGGACAATTGCAGAATACGAGAAGCAAAATATAAGGAAAAGTAGAATTACAAAAAACCAAGAAGTTCAGTGCAGCTTGAGAATAAAGCTAATTCTCTCAGATTTCGGCAGTAATTCAATAAGCTGGTTTTTCAGCCTTGGCCTCTGGGGGAGTTGGGTCCCCAGTGTACATGGATTTGGAGCATTTTTCAAAAACTGGTAAATAACAAACAATTGAAACTTTAGTTCCCACCCTCCCCATGCATTTCTACTGATCTGATAATGTTTAATCATGAAAGCTTAGGTGTCATAGCCTGCCTGTTGGGTTCTAGCAATCACACATGAGGGAAACAGCTTTTTGGAACAAAGTGGAAGGCAGCTATGAGCACGCAGATCCATCCCAAGCAGCAACACCTGAAGAACTAGCACACTACTTATGAACAAAGGAAAGGCTGTGCTTTCTGTGCCGTGGTGACCCTTACAATCTTTCCACCTCTTAAAGAAAAGAGTTACATAGCATACAGGGGAATTCCTGTTACAGGAGCAAACGCTTAAAAAAATGATGCATGTTCTGGGTGTCCGTAGTGAACAAAAATGACCTAAATAGCTTTCAAATAGAGATCCAATAAAGGACTATATGCCCTGGTAGAATAACATTTTGTGGGTATAACAGTGTGCTTTAAACAGTTTTCTGCAGAAAGTAAATAGTAGAAATATTATAGAGCTGTGCTTTGGATTGCTCAAAGACATAGTCCTCAATGAAAGCCACGAACAGGCTGCAGTACTTTAACAGTTTCATAAACCCTGATGTCCTCTGCAGGAGGGTGAGCCAAAGGATCACGCTCCTGAATGCCTGCAGCCTTCTTGCCACCTCTCCTCCTCTCTGTGCATTCAATAGAAAAAAAGAGAAAGAACAGCAAAGGCAGAGTTAAAAGAGCTCCTTTGAAATTGAATTCTGCCTATTTTTTCAGCGTGTGCATACACATCAGGAGCAAGGAGACCTCCAGCAAAGACCAACTACCTGCGCTGCAACAGAGCCATTCCTAGCTCAGAGCTGCCATGGATTTTGCTCAATTCTGAGCTCCTTCGGTCAACAGTAGCAGCAACAGTCATCTTCCATCATGCGTCTCTGGGCAATTGGCAAATGTTTGCCAGATAGATGGGGTTTTGGTTTTTTTTTTTTTCCAAACTCCTTTGTGAGTCAACTTGGGTGTAATATACCAGACCATGGAACGTAATTTCATTTAGAAAGGTTATCTGCTCTCTAATTTCTATTCTGAAAGCAGATCATGTTTCCGTCTACCTTCAACCAGACATTTCACTTGGGGTTTTTTCTCCTTTTTTTTTTTGGTTTGTTTTTGGTTTTGGGGGGGGGTGGGGGGGGGGTTTGTGGGTTTTTTTGTTTTTGTTTGGTTGGGGTTTTTTTGTTTTTGTTTGGGTTTTTTTTTGTTTTTGTTTGGTTGGGTTTTTTTGTTTGGTTTTTTTTTTTTTAAATAATGGCTTAGTGTTACCAAGGTTACCAATCAATCATTTTTCCTTTGGTACATCTGAATATATATTAGGCATACTGTGCAAGAAACACTGCTTATTATGATGAGGAATAGGTATCTGTGGATGCCACACAAGAGGTAGAAACTCATTCAGTCATGACTCACCTGTTCTTTTGTCCAAAGTTTCTAAGGTTAAGAAATTTTTTTAAGGCATGCAGAATTATTGCAACTTCTACTACAATCCTTATATATACTCGTGTAAAACATCGTTACCATTTGTGCAGAGGTGTAATTGCCACTGGCCTTTCATGGACATAGATGTCAAAGATATTACTCTAAACAGACTAATGTGAATCCTATATTCTATCGTATTTTAATAGCTCAGCGACCAGTTTTAATTAACACCAGACAGAGGTCAATTATGTGTGTGCAGAATGTGTTCTTTGCCTGTTATTTATTTGCCGTCTAGAAACTGTATGCACCAAGTAAAGCTAGGAGAGTCAAGAAAACTGCAGCACTTACCAATGACTTGTATTAACAAGAGAGGTAGCATCATCCAGAAGTGAATGACATCCACTGAAATTAATTTGCCCTATCCCAGATCTCATTTTACTTTTCTGGGAACTTCATACTTCTTTCTATAAAAGAAAAAAGAAAGAAGAAAAAAAAGAAAAGAGCAGCACCAGATGCAGATGATATGTATATTGGATTTGAATATATGTATATATATGGTAAGATTTCCTGAAAATGGCTGGCAATGATACAGTGACTCCAGTAGTTCCCTATCTTTTCAGTAAGCCAGGAAGACCAATGATACACAATGACAGACATGTAGTCACCTGTAAAGTGCCATCAATCATAATGTATTCCTAGTCAATTTGTTCATGTTTGCAGGTCTTACTCCCTAAGAAAAGGCTAAATTGGCTGATTTTTACAGCTGCCCTAAGAGCAGCGGCCTTCCAGTAACAGAGCATTTTTGTTTTGTCAAGCATTGTATTCAGCACCCATATGAATCCAATGAAGTGTTACACACACTTTGTTCATGCACCAGGGCTGTCAGCACAGAGGTAGCACCCCTGCCTCTCCCCTCCAACTCAGCAGGATCACTTGGGCAATTCAATCACCACCGAACTGAGTTTTGCCCGATAGCAAGCGGAAGGCCAAGCTACTACATCTGCAGTCATTCAAATTAACACCAAAGAATATTTGTGAGATTAGCAAGTGGAACAAGGCAGTCGCCAGAATGCACCTTCCCCCAGCCAGCAGCAGGTACCCATCCAGCTACACTGCTCGCAACCAGGGTGCTGATGAAGTGCCGATGGCTTGTGAGCAAACCAAAGATTGTCTCCTCAGTTCAGATGCTCATGATGAGCATTTTTGTTTTGGACAGTATTCAAGCATATAAATAATGTTTAAGTGCTTTTTTAACCCAGGGCTCCATTACAGGAGTTACTCAGTGAATAATTGCCAAGGTTGTTGAACCCAGGATATGAGAGTTTTTGCCCTTCACAGAACATTTTGAGTTGGGACAGTTTAAAAGAGCTTCTGGGGAGAAAACAGTGCCAAAAGAACAAGCCACAAGTAGAAACAGAAGGATCTGATAACACTAACTAGCTAATATTATGCAGAATATTAAACTTCAATTTTATTCCAACACTTGAAGTATAGCTCTGTTGAAAAAAGACTACAGTGGATTCAGTTTCTTATGTCATATCAGGTACCCAGTAATTCCAGGCTAGCACTAGATGTGCAAGCCAAAGTTCAGGCACTTCAAGTTTTCAAATTTTAGCTGATAATATCACAAACTTCTCTGCAGTCAAGTTCACTAGCTATCCTAAAGCTGTTTAGAAACTGATTTTTCATTGCTAACATTAATGTGATTATCCCATTTTTATGTTAGCCTAATGTTATCACTTAATCAGCCAGAGAAAAATGGCTGCAGCAAGAGAACATATCTTTATAAGAAATCTCACTTACAAAAGACAGAACATTAGGGAAAATTTAGTAATGCTTTTTTGTCCAGCAGTTAAATCTTTTAGACATTGGATATATAAATTTAGTAAAATACTATGCCACTCTAGACCATTTACTAAGTCTCCATTAGAAGAGGATATCAGCCAACGGTATTTTATCTTCTCGGGATTATTTCTTTTTTTGGTTGATGAAGGGAAGAAAAAGCTTTTAGAGTAGAAAAAGCTGCCAAACTAGAAGGGTCACAAGAAGCCACACTATATGCAAGGGAAGAGGAAAAAATTCTCATGGCCTCCCTTCAAAGACAGTCTCTGATAGCTCCCCCCAAGCTCGTCACAGAGCAGGCTGCCTTGCAACCATCCTCATTTGTCCCAGTGAGCAAGTACCAAGCAAGTGCAGAAACCAAGTCAGACCCCAAAGCCTCATGTCACACAGCACCCTGTGCCAGTGAGGGTCCACCAGCCCACGCGGACAGAAGCATCAGGCATGGATTGGACAGATGTGATACAGACCTAGAGAAAAAACCTTCACTAGATGACCTGGGAGACCATCTTTAAATCACTTCATTTATGTAACAACAAATGCATTGTTTACAAGAAGTCCAAGATTTGTTTTTCCACTTCTGTATTATACATAAGCAGCTTCACGCAAGCATAAAAGAATAGGCTGCAAGGATTAAAAACATTCACAGTCTCAGCACTGCAATTCAGTAAGAGTAATGAGACCACATAGAGAGGCAAAGATTGAGAAAAAGACAAACCAGGGATATCTCTTACTGGCTGTAAGTACAATAGCTAAATAGATTAAAGGCTTCTGGATTACATTATGAGATGGAAACCATAATGCATCACTGGACAAGTTAGCTAGGCATTTAGCCTAGGCTTGACTTTATTAAGAATCAAAACACTGAAAAGCTTAGGCCAGACTGAGCATTAGCAACTCATAAGAACTCAGCCTACAGTCAGGAAAACCTTTTGAGAAAGGCGAAAGAAATGCAGACCATAGCAAGGCTTTAAAATAATTTTAAAATAATACAACAGAACAGTACATATGACAGACTTATGTATGCAAATATTAGGGAATTAAGGAATCCAGTGATGAAAGGTAGATGGCTACAAGTATTTAATTAATGAAGGTGAGAAAATGTTGTTTAGTGCTGTAGAAAGTGACATTGAAGTCACTTTATTGAGGCTTGAAGTCCTCACTTACAATGAAGGCAGCTTGGAAGGATCTTTATAGGAGAGGCTCACAACAGACCTGGAGATTGTGTGCACAGATGTCCTGACATGCGTTCAAGAGCCAAAAGCTACCGATGAACCTGCCAGCATTGGAAATTACAAGTGTAGGTTGCACACACACACACGTAATTTTGTTTCTAAAACTGTGAGGGGAAAATCCTGGAGCTCCAGTCAACAGGAAGGACTCACCAGTCCCTAGCACTGCTGGGTCCACAGTCTTTGTATCTCAAGTAGGTACAACAAAAGCTGAAAGGCAGCGAAAATGCAGGGAGACAAATCCAACCTGCATCTATGGAGCAGAGTGACAAGTGCAGCACAGAGCAGAGTTCCCTACAGCAGCTTGGTGGCACCAAGGTTGTCCTAATACAGTTTTCATATAGCATGAGAAAGCCCCTTTAGAGACGGCAATAGCATTCATAGAACAAGATGGCAGACCTCCCACTGTGAGCTGAAAACAAGGAAGAAATGGTTCTGCTTAAAGTAACTACCCTACAAGTTCATCCTGAGTGTCTGCTAAAACTACAAGGAAGAAGGAAAACACAATAAGTTTCAAATCTGAATCGTATGATGGAGTTGTGAAGAACATCAATATTCAAACAGTTTTCTTGTTTTTCAGGAACATCTGTTTCTATACCAGACCCCTCATCACTGTCAAGATCTCAAGCTTGCCAACTGCCAGCAGGAGCTGATCCCCTTCTGTCTCCTCAGGCAGGAAAGAAGAGGTTTTCATAGCCTGCCCCATCACGAAGCATCTCTCTCACTTCTCCAGGTGTGGAAAGCATGTTATCTAACTCACCTAGGTATGCTTCTCACACATTCAGCTTTCCAGCCAAGAAAACATTTCCTGAAAATGTTCTCCCCTTTCCTCTCCAGAAAATAAATCCTACTTGTTTCAACCAGGTCCACACAGCGATAATACAATGATGTCTCCAGGACTTCAATAATACAAGTTCATACATCACCCACCAACTCTCTCTCACCTTTGGCTTCACTACAAGCTTTTCTAGTATCTCCATGGCCAGGGAAAGGTATATACAAACCAGATAGCCTCCTTGCAGATGTACTGGTAACATCTGTAGGTTCGCATGGCTCCCTTAGAACCCAGGGCAGCTGTTCCCCTTCTGACTCAATTGTCATGTTCACAAGTCCACTTTCTTGACCAAGTCTAGTATTTGAAGAGTCTGGGAGTAACTAACTACTGTTCTCCCCTTGGTAGTGAGTTAATGCAAGCCCCAATAATTGGTAGGTCTCTGTAACTGCATTTGGTGGTCAATTTGCAAATGAAATTTTAAGAGAGAGCTATAAAGTCAACACACTATGGTCCAGAAAGTTGCAAAGCATCCAAGAGGCAACTAAGACGCATTTTGTAGTTCACTTGTACCACCATCCCTGACTTTGTATTGCTTAGAGAATGATTACTCATGGTCATTTATAAGAGTAATATTGGAAAATGTTCACCTCAATTTCACCATTACATCCATCTAGCCACTGGAGTGCCTTCTGCAAATTATTTTGCCTACAGCACAGATATGAATCCTTTCCCATCTATACATATCTGCAAAGGCCATGGCGTCTGTAGTGACAGAGTTAGGCCCTCAGCACTTCCGATGTCATTGCTCATAGTTCAGTCTAAACCTGGAGTTGATCTAAAAGGACAGGAAGCATTTCAGCACCCGGGCATTGAGCACCCTGCTACAGGCTGCTCTCTGAACCTACACAAGTCTCTATCACGATCACAGGCTACTATATCCATCCTCTGGACAAATCTTCCTTCATCTCCTGTGAACTAAATTGGTACAAAAGATTAATGGAATCCATGACCAGAGACAAAAAATTGTGTAACAGGCAAAGGTACCAATATACAACACAAGGTATTTTTCTCTCTGAACAATCCTACCTACTCAAATTCTCCTTTCTACAGGAAAATGTCTTTTTTCAGGGAATCTTGACCAATCTCTGCTCAAATGCATACTGGCATAATGGAGCACAGCTTTACAGATAATGAATTTTAGAAAAGTTCACAGAACAAAGGGATCAAGGTAAGAGCAACAAAGAGGAGGATGAGTGCCAGCCGCTGAACCAGAGGAAAGGATCTCCTTTTCACTCTCACCTAGGGCCCATGAGTGACTCTAAAGAAAGTCATTCAATAACAGAGTCCTGTCTGTTACTTTGAGAGGCTTATAACTCACTGACTTTAGAAAGGTGTTTAAGTAAGAAAATGTGTATCTTGGGGGAGGAGGAGGAAAGGAGAAGAAAGGAGAAACAAAACAAATATTAAAAGAAATCCAGTAAATGTAAATGAACATGCCAGAAATCATGTCTGTAAACTAGAGCAAGCTCACTACATTGTACGTAACCCAAATTGAGTCTATGCTTTTGCAATTAAGACAAGATTTACAGATTTGGGAGAAGAATATATAAACTTGTAGCTTTTTTCTTTTTTAAGTAAACTTGTATTACCATGAACAAAGTCAATACTGCATTATTAAAGGAAACACTGTCTTAACCTTTATAGCTGTTAACCCAATTCTGATGCCTCCCCCTTTACTTCGAGCTACACAAACCAAAAGAACCAGTGGCAGAAATCACAGTGCTCCTCAATCAAGGCTTGCCCTGAAATCTTAAGATACTTGATAAAGCCCCTTTGGCTCCTCTAGCAATGAGTCCCTGGAAGGAGATGCCACTCACAGCTTTCTCGCTCAGAGCAATAAATCCTTCTTCACTATTAAAAGGTACAGGAAAACATTTACCAAAATATTAGCTGTTGGGACATATACTAATTTAAAAAAATTTCAAAGAAAGAAGGATATTTAGAAGTTAGAATGATATCAAAGTCTTGACAACTATTCTTAGTTCTGGATGACGGGAAGGTCTTTTTACTAATATGGTATCTTAATATGGTTCTTTTTAAATGTAGATTTTTGTACAGTGAGTAGACTTCTTCAGAATCTGTTTTAAGGAATGTAGCAAGATAACTAAAGTTCATGAGGAAAAACCAGTTTACCGTACTTGGGGGTGATTACACTCAAGGACTCTCAGACGTACTGGCTAGTTCCTCACTGTTTCTATTATATATACACACAAATACATATGTATACAGTATAATCCCCCTTTATGAATGGAAACAAAAAGTAAGAAGTCAGTTAAATCATCCTTCAGAAGTTTTGAATCCATATTCCTCACTCTAGAGAAAAGTATAGGAGCTCATTAATGACCACTATTAGTAGAGGAGCTGTTGCATGGCCAGTTGAATCTGATGCTGTTGAAAAGCTTGTGTGGGATAACTGCACTTCTCAAGTTGGCCATCAACTAATTATATTAAGAGAATAGATTAGAAAAGTTTCTTCATATGACCAGCTCAATTGCTCAACAACGAGTTTTGTCCATGCCCAGTTTCATTACTTTCATGTAACTTCTGTGCTGCAGCAGACAGCAGAAACATTTAATGATAAATTAGAATGACCCATCACTTCCTCTCCAACACCTCTGGCTGTGACTCCCTTACTGTCTTCTAACACTGCTATTTCCCCTCCCTATCTTGCTTTTATCCTCTCTTAGTTGTAAAATACTGATTTACTTCTCCTCCTGGAGATATTAAAAATAATAAGTAAGTTTTTGCATGAACGTCAAAGCTACATAGATGAAAATTTTAAGCTTTTTCTCTGTTTTTTTTGTTTGTTTTTCTTGGATAGAGGAGCTGGGGTATTTTGGGACTCAAAAATCTACGCTTTTATTCCCTGTCCCAGCTGAGGCTAGACTTCATATCACATTTTTGTCTCTGTTTTCCCATCCTGTAAAATAAAGGTCATAATATCAGCCTGTTATAATGTATGTAGAAACATGAGGAGGAATTTCTTTACTTGAAGGGTGGCAGAGCACTGGAACAGGCTGCCCAGCAAGGTGGCGGAGTCTCCGACTCTGGAGACGTTCAAAACCAGCCCTGGACACCATCTTGTGCAACCTGCTCTAGGTGACCCTGCTCTGGCAGGGGGGTTGGACTAGATGATCTCCAGAAGTCCCTTCCAACCCCTGTGATTCTGTGAAACTGCTACAAATTAGGGAATTAGTACAAGCTGCATTTAGAGTAATGTTTTCATTGTTAGTCCATAAGCCTTAATACAAGCATTTATGTCCATTCTTTTGAAGAAAAAAAAAAAAAAAGCATATGCAGAATTCTACCAAATCACCCTGCAAGTCAAATTTCCCCAGTTATATTCAAGTATCAAACTGCGTTTGACATTTAAGCAACAGTAAACAGAAGTGGAAGTGTTACCTTTCTAGAGAGAACTCAGTATGTTCAAGTCAGTTACTGGAAGTGGCTGAAAACAAGCCCATATGCATGGTAAATAGAACAAATGAGAACAGGAGATTGCAGAACAATGTAAATATACACAGTGTGGTAAAATGCTCTCTGTGGTGTTACTTATTTCATTAGTCTATAGCTAACACTGAGAAATTATATATGCCAAAATAGGTATTTACTGTGATCTATTGGACATTATTCAATATAAAATTAATTATGCTGCCAGTCCAAAATACTCCCAAGAAACATCTTATGTTGGCATCAAGGATGCATTTGACAATCTTGAGACAGAAATGCCTTTTCACAAATATATTGTGTCTACTTCAGCAACTAGTAGGATTAAAAATGTATTGAGCCGGGAGAAAGAAAAGGGGGAAGGGGGAATTGAGGGAAGAGTTATATATATGTATATATATACATATATATAACTGGGAAGAATTATCATTGCATACTGATAAGACAAGCATTGCAGAAATATATACAATAGAATTATATAGGAAAAATTACTCCTATGTGATGTTATAGTTCAGTTATAAAATCTCTGAAGAAAGCTTATGGGACTATTTAAGCAAAAATAAAGTCACATATATAATTTTAAGACTAAATGAGAGATTACTGCAATTGTTAGTTACTGGAGAAAATTATCATTGTTGACTACATTGAATTTCCAAACACGAATCGCTAGTTTGGGGCACTGGGGATGAAAAACCAACCCAAAACAAACAAAACAAGCCAAAAAACAACTCAACATTTCTAAGGTCTTATCTGAAATTTTTCCTTTTGCTAGCATCCTTCTGGCTCGTCCCAGTCTACTGCTTAGCCCAAGTATTTCAGGTTGAGCCACAAAGAAAATGCAGTTCTAATGAAAACAACATCTGGCAATACATTACCCTGAAAGTGATGTATTAAAATCAATTACAAGATTATACCCAAGTGATGTGTGAATATGAAATTCAAAATAACAGATTAGTAGAAGGATAGAGGAAGGCACATGGAAGAAAAGAAAGGAGGTAAGGAAAAAAGTCAAACAACTTCAGCAAAAATTGTTTGATTTCTAGCTGGTCCAGGGAGCAGCAGCAGAATATTTTTGAGATATTGTCCGAGTCTGTTTCATCTCCACAACTGTCCTGCTGTCCACTGGCTTCTGCCCTCATTAAGAAATAACTTCGGCTGATTTTGACTTTCTGCTTGAAAAATAATGTCTGTGCATCCAGCCTTGCTTCCCGATACTACCCAACTATTTGCCTTATGAAGCAAGTTCCATAGCAGTCACAAAAGCCGCAGTTTCTGTGTCACATTTTTCCACCTTCGATGCCTTTATTTGAACTACATTCAAAGCCTCAGACAGACAGAAGGGCTTTCAGGCATAGGAATAAGAGAAGATCCATCTTCTTCTCTAATCTGTGCCCTAAATTAATTCCCTAAATTAATCATGTCTTGTTTTCACTACTTCTCTCACTTCATACCTTTTACATCGTAGTAGTCAGCTATCTTGCAAGTGTTTGGGAATATTTGCAGCCACCACATTGAAGGCAGTACAGAACAGCAGAAGTGAAAGTGGTGCAACACTTGATCATTTAAAACCTGACAGATTGAGGGCGGTAGCTGAGGTCAGAGCAGTAAAGAATTTTTCAAGATGTTGGGAGGAAGCTGCTGATCCTCTTCCAATAACAATGGCTTGGCTGTAATTTAACACAGAAAAGGTATGATGATTTACACATTGAGCCCTTGGAAAAAGCGTGGCTTTTGCCCTGCTTGACAATTAATCAAATGCTAAAAAGCACCTTGACAGCTGCCTGCCCTCACAGCAGAAACTTCATTAATAAAACAGGCATCAACATTTGGGCAACAGCATTCAAAACCACACGCAGTAAGTAACCAAAGGGGAGAGGTGATTAGGCTGCTACCAAGCCAAACAGAAGGCTCTTGAATGAAAATGAAATTATGAAATAAGCTGACAAACTCCAAAAGTCTCCACATTACCTGAATCGACACCTTCATGAGATCTAGAAGGCCAGCTGGAATGCAGCTTTACAGGCAGCCTCTCCGCCTCCATTGGGAAATGCTACTTGCAGTTCTTCAATTATTTCTCTCATGTCAAATCATTTGCATCCAGCAGAATATTAATAATGCAGTCTCAAATATTACAATTGAGGTTATTATAACACTCACAGAGACTGAGGGGTTTCTTTAGCAGTATGCATTTCTCAAAAGGAAATACTTCACTTCCCTTGTTGGATCTTTCGACTACTTCCAAAATCCTGCAGTTTACAAGTCTTTTCTCTGTAATTTCGTAATTCACCCATCTGTTCCTGCCTCAGTATTTCTCCCTTCCAAACCAACAGTTATTACACACTGTCAGAGCCACCATCACCTTCTGTACCTCAGGCACAAGGCACACAGTTAAAAGTTCATACTATATCAAGGATAGGTCCTTGGGATGAGGGGAAGCTTATTATGATCACAGAAAATGGATCATGGGAAAATGAAGATCAGAAGAGACATCAGGAGGTCTCTAGTCAGTTTATATCTGCTGTATTGTCCTTCCATGACTTGCTACAGAAGAGCCTGGATCCATCCTTTTGATAAGCTCCTCAGATGTATTGACAGGCTGCTATTAGGTCTTCATGAAGTTCTCTCTTTTCCAGGCTGCACAGGACCCAGTCCTTCAGCCTCTCCTCACAGGATGAGGGCTCCAGCTCCTGACCATCTTAAGGGCCCTCTGCTGAATTTGCTCCAGTTCATCAACATCTTTCTTGTATTTGAGGTGGAGCAGGAAAATGGGACTCTAGATTTAGTCTAACCAATGCCAAGTAGAGATAAATAATCACTTCCCTCAATCTACTGGCTATGCTTCCTCCTGGCACCACTGCCTGGCTCAGTCTCCAGTGACTCCAATGCTTCTTCAGATGTGGTTTTCTGCCCTTCATCAGCTACTAGGACACTGGAGCTACCCTGCACTTGCAGATCTGCAGGTGGAGAAGCCACCACTCTTCTGGTGCCAAAAGTACCAAGCTTCCAGTCTTCTTCATCACAGAGTCTCCTATTTACCCCAAAATCAAAGTTTCTGGCTGCCTCTCCTCTGTGCAAGTTGGGAGTTGAGGCTCTCATCTCTGAAGGGTCTCTGAAGATCCTTCTCATCTGCTTTTTCATCTTTCCTGATGGTGCACATCAACTGACCTCTTCTAGACTGACCTCAATGTGGTGACACATCTTCTCAATCAGTACATACCTCCTGCAGGCAAGGACATCATCTTCTTCTGCCCTAGCCTCAGTGAGAGGCCCTGGGCATCTCTGCATCCCCAGCCCTGTAGGGCTGTGTCCTTCCTTGGAAGCTCCCTCAGGGTACAGGCCTCTGCTGAGGGGTGGTGCTCCAGCAAATGCTGGAGGCTACGCCCTGTGACACCCCATCTCTGTAGGTGCTGAGTCCCATGCTGTCAAGCAGAGCCAAATGACCAGGTTTGGTCATGCAGGTGCAAACCAGCGCCAATAGGCACAGCAGCATCTAGGACACCCTGCAGGGACCCTGTCCACAGCTTTGCTTGCAGCCCCATCACATGGCCGTGCTCCTTAAGACCCACATAAATAGTCATGGAGACCAGCACAAGCAGCTGTGTCTCCAGCTTCACAACACACACCTGGCAGGTGCCTTTTGGCCAGCCTACAAGCCTCCCCAAACTCCTCCCAGCCATGTTTCATTTAAGTCTTGCATGCTGCCCTCACAGAAAAGTACCTACAAGAAGTTTCTACAGTTTCTAGATAATGACAGCAAATACAACGGCCAGTCTTTTCCCCTGCATGCTAAAGCCCTAAGCTTCTTTATCTCTAACACTTTGCTTTCCTCTGTTGTTTTCCAAGTTTTTAGAGGAAATAAATATTAGATAAGTGGTGTGTCCCTAATAATAGCTTGCCCATGAGTTTCTTCAATTTCACAAGCAACCACAAATACAAGTTTTGTTTAAAATGAGACAGTGCCAACCTTTAGCTCTGAACAAGCAGGCATCCACCTGGGACTACGCCTGGCTGGAAGAGACCCACATGAGCTGGTGGAGCTAGGCCGCTGTCCAAATCACTGTTTTCCCACTTTGTATGTGCACGGGTCTTTGCTCAAATTGGTACTAACGGAGCTGGATGGACCAGCAGCTAGAGCAGGAAAAAAAAACCCCAAATTTTTCACAACCAGAAGAAATACCTCCCTCACCCCCTGGCTCGTTCCTGACACTTGCAAGCCTTTCCTTTCCAGTGTTGTCTCTCTCTGAAAAATTGATTAAAGGTATGAAAATTATGGCAAAATTGAAATCCAATAAACCACGACCTGTTGGGGGAAGAAATTTAGGTAATTGGAAAGGTGACATTTTGCATTTTCCCAATAGAAACCCAGCTTTTGCTTCCAGTCCTGGAATAACATGAGAGCTAACAATTACTTTCAGCTTTTAGGTAGAATTTCAGACTTTCCAGATGAATTTTTTTCCCGTGTTTCTTTGAAGACTCCACACTTGCAAAGGATGTCTAACAGACACAAAATAATGCTCACAAAGAGCTGAAAACTGGTATTTTATTTCAAAATCTCCATCCTGGAGAATAGTAAAGCAGAGAACAGTAAAGTAAAATATCCTATAGATTGGCCAACTTTTTTTTTTTTTAAATTCTCATTTATTATATTTTTGGTTGCATTGAAGTTTTATACCATATTGAGTTAATAGATTTGTCCATAGTTTTAAAAAAAAAAAAGCTTCCAAAGGGACTTAAGTTCTGTTCGCAGAATGTAAAGTCTCCATCCAGCAGTGAGATGCTGTGCTGGGTACTGAAGATGAGAAAAAAAAAGTTAAAAGCTCCTCTGAAATCCCCATGACTCTGAAGCAGCACTCTAACTGAAAGCGTTCAAGTCCTTAGAGGTATCTGTGAAACCTGCTCCACTTAGTAACCGCATATAGACACAGAAAAAAAAAACCAACACACTGACAAACTGGAGCCAGTTCAGCAGAAAGCAATCAGGATAGTCGAGGGCTGGAGCACTTGCCCTGAGAGGAGAGGCTGAGGGACCAGGGCTTGTTCAACCTAAGAGA
Source organism: Burhinus bistriatus (assembly GCA_013397275.1). Taxonomy (NCBI): domain Eukaryota; kingdom Metazoa; phylum Chordata; class Aves; order Charadriiformes; family Burhinidae; genus Burhinus; species Burhinus bistriatus. The sequence goes on from VYXH01010603.1 coordinate 52,956, forward strand.
GAGGTGGCTTCAAGAGGACCTAACAATACCTCTAAGGAGCTTATCAAGAAGATGGAGCCAGGATCTCCTGCTGTGAGTTGTGGAAGGACAAGAGACAGAAGATATAAATTGATTTGAGAGAGATTCAGACTGGATATGATGAGAAACCTTTGCCCCATGAAGACGGTGATGGAGTAGGACAGGCTGCCCAGAGAGGCTGAGCAGTCTCCATCCTTGGAGGCTTTCATGTCCGAACTGGATGAAGCCAGATCTGACAACCCATCTAGCTCTGCTTTGAGCTGCGGGCTGGATTAGACACCCGGCTGTCCCTTCCAGTCTGAACGGGTCTGTTGTTCTATGAACAAGAGGTGTGCGAGTTGGGACAATTCACTTGGCATAGACTTTGTATCCAATGAATATTCATCCACTGCTTGTTCAAAGGAACAGACAGAACTAGACAATCGCACTCCTGGTACTCACTTGGGAGATAGAAAACCTGGATTCAAATCCCATCTCTGAATGGAACAAAGAAAGATTTGAATCTTAGCCTTTCCATTAAAAATGAAGGCTTAACAATTCCTAAATTTGCTTTAAAGTAAATCACCTCTAGCTAAATTAATTGTTTCATTTTAACTAAAGCAGGTATCTGCAGCTTAGCAAAGGAAATGTAAAAATTAGATTTCAGTTTGACCTGATCTAAAGTTTCTCACTTTTCAAAACCACTGATCCAAAGCTAACAGATCATTCACACAACTCCAGATATTTTTTTCTAGCATTCTTGGTATTATTCTGATTTTTAATATTTCTGTAGTAATTTTTTCATATTTGACCAATTTACATAATCTGTAGGCATACTCTCCCAAAAGTCCACATGAAGAGATAGTTCTGTTCCTTCCACTCTGAATAGCAGTTGCTATAGAGAAAGAAAAGATGAATAACAGAAAGAGATCATAACTCAAGATACGTTGAGAAACATCATCTTGAGTTTATATTAACTAAACCCTTACGCACATAGACTCTATATATGCTATTCCATGCTATTGATGAGAATATTAAGAAGGTGCAAATACAGGAAGCAGGATTAGAAAGTTATCAAGCAGCCACAAAATTCCATTTTCTAGTATTCAAGAACAATTGAGTGCACTTCTTAGGCATGATTTCCATTAAATATTTAAGATAAAATATACACTTGCTTTTCAAGCAGGAGATGCACTGAAATGTCTCTGAAAAAAAGCACAGATTGTTTCCCACTATTGTTACTGGACTTCAAGTATATCTGTTCTCCTATAATTAATGACTCTATTGACATCACATTTAATTGGTATTCTTATTTTGCCAATGGCCTACTAAAGACTTATCATATTAATTAGTAGTAATGAGACAGTTCTAACCACCCACTGTCATTAATTTCTTAAATATGTACAATAAGATGCACACTAATTGTGACAGGTAATTGGTACCTGCCCACATTCTGCCTCTTTTAAAATTGCTCTGAAGTAGATATGAGAGTTAATCATCATAAAACTGTACTTTTTACACTGATGAAGTATAGCCTTTTCAAGCAACATATTTCTGAATTTAAGCTGAAATTTGTTCCTTAATGAGAAGGCAGAGTTTGCCTGTAGACTTCCTAACTTACAGATCTAGTTTTCCAGCCAGAAAGACTAGAGGATTTTATCCAGTTACACATTTTGCTGAAACCCACCTAAGACTTCAGACAAAAAAAAA
>VYXH01010603.1:56976-109813 GCA_013397275.1 Burhinus bistriatus
TTTTTTTTTTGGAAGGGAACAGATGCAGACGCACAATGGCCCAAATTCAGACAGCCCAGCCTCTCCCTAACACATTGCACTTTATCCGCCAAATATGGAGTCTCCACAGTCCAAATGCTCAGAGTGGAAAAGGCCATTAAGGTTGTGGGAGCAAGAGGGAGACCTCAGACATCACAATAAGAGTATACATGTACCTCTTTCTTCCCTTCATTAACCTTGTTTACGTACAGGTTACTACCTTAAGGACCCTGCTTCTGCACATACTTGCCCACACAATGCCTCCTCCACCCTGGAAGTAGCCTACTCTTCTCACATGGCCATTGCCTGAGTGAAGAAGCAGAGGAAAGAAAAAGAACAAGCCCCAGGACTGCTTCTGACCATCATGGCTGTCATGGAGAACTGGAGCCATGGCTTTTGCCACCACCAGGACAGGGTGAGTATAATCAAATACTGCTGTCAGGGGTGGCTGCCTTTATGGGACCAACAGCCCTTCTCCCCCATACTTTAGCCCCTTCTTTGCCTCTATGGAGATGACCTAGAAAGATACTGATATCAGTTGCTTGAGCAGCATTGGCTGTCTTCTCCAGGGAAAGACATAGGAACCTTAGGTCCCATAGTCAATGGGACCACAACATCTCACCTACTTGTGCTGCTCCTAAATTCCTCTCCTTATTCAGCGTATCTTGTCTCCTGATATGGCTGTTGTAGAAAGACAGATTTTCTAACTAAGTGACTGACGTGCAACTGTCTTTTTCAGTTTGATCTTCTCCATTGCTGAAGGGCTTTCATGAAACAAAAGGAAGTTCATCGATCATCTACAAGCATCTTTACTTCCACGTCTTTGCCAAACCAGCCCAGCAAGGCCTTAGGGAACTGTATTCTTTAAGCAAAATATCTTGATGTCCTTGATTTGTCAACATGAATAAATCAATTATCTTTAAGGGTATTTTCAATAATGGTGAATGTCAATTAATTAATTCTCAATCAAGACCAGGGTTTTCACAAGCCAGCTCCTTCTATAAATAATTCTGTAGTGTTGCATTGCAACAAAGCACCTTCTTGGCATTGCAGACTCATGTTTCCATACATTGGCCCCACAAGAATTTTTTTTAAATACTAAGAATTTCAAAATACAAACTTGACTGATAGAGCTGACTTCAAATAAAGTACAGTCAGGAAGTACCTACCTCTGATTTCTCTGCGTAGTTTTAGCTTCAAGATTGCCACTCAGAACCTCGGTGGCCAAGGCAAATCAAAGGAGCTTCTGAGAAGGAGACTGTAGTTTCACATCATGACTCAAATGCTAATAAAAGATGCGTTAACAACAGATTCCAAAGTGTGATTCAGGAAAGGAGTTTAATTCCTTTTTTATTACTCAGCACAATGCAAAATATGTGCAGGTTGGTGATAGCAGGACAAAGTAAACAAATCCAAAATTCTACAGCTGCACACAAAGAAGATGATAAACATCAAGCCAGTGTATTTTAATTAAATGGATGGCTATCCAGGACTCTTCAGTGTGCTTATTCACACCATCTGATCTGAAGCAAACAATTCTAACATTCTCTGTATATCAGAAGTGACTAAATATCATTGCATTATCATTCACAAAGTCCTCTCAATATATATACAAGACACCAAGATCTGTTCAACAAACAATTGGTTTTTCCCTCAACTACTACTTATAAAGTTTGGTTTTCAGTTGTAGGCCATTATGTATAGCTATAACACAATGGTTAAAAAAACAAAACTCAACCCCTGAAGACTCTGTCTATATCCCTACAATCCAAATAAGCCAGAAGGACAAAGAAATTAAGATCAACTAAGCTGAGGTATAGAGCATGCAATAAAAAGTCCCGCTGTAATGCCTTAAGCAGCACAGTTGGATACATTTTTTAGATTGTGCTTTTTGATTTAAACCCAGTAAGCACTGTTTACATTTTAAGTAAAGATTATAAACTTCTGAAGAGAAACCTTGTAAGTAAGAAATGTAGTACATTCTTCTTGGATAAGTGGTATTCTCATTGATCTGGTGAGATTTCTTAGAAACTATACAAAACTAACAGAAAGCTTCCTTGAATTTTAGCATGAAATGATAGAAAACTCAGGAAACCTAGCGTGGTCATACCTATTGCACTATCCTGAGCTACATTCAAACTAGATTTGGAAGAGGATACTTCTGATTTTGAACTCAGCACACAACTTTGGCCAATGGAGTATCCTCACCAGTTGATGCCTTTTCCAGGCTTCAGTGGGTCTCCATTTCAGTTCCATGCTGCTGAAACAACACATACCTACTAATACAAGATACTAAATATGGTTTTCACAATTCCTGTTCAGGCAGGCAGCCTATGAATCTGTGGCCAAGAATTTCCAGAGATGCAAAAAGGTTTTGAGTGCTTACAGACCAAGACTCTTCAGCTTGAGGGGTTTTGAAGATGCAGAGTTTTCAGAAAGCACTGAGCATCTGCCCTCAACAACTCAGGCCAGGCTTTCTTCTCAGAAATTCTGGGTCTTTCCTAGGAGTGCACGTGCATACTCCTACATAGTCATATATGCATTTGCATAATACACATCTATAAACTCATAGGTATTTTTCCAGAAAGAAATTGCTACTCTCGAAGTTTTTATGGAGAGAGATGTCACTTCTTACAATATATTGTCAAGTTTCATAATAATATAGCAGGTGCTTGTTATCAGCAGTTTATTATACATCTTCCAGGTATATATTTTATTTTCTGGGAACTGTCAGAGTCTGTTATTTCCCCTGAAGACAAAAAGAAGGGATTAACAAAGCAGTCAGAATAAACCCCAATCTGATAGCTTCAGCTGTCCAGCAAAGCCCATGGGGTTTCAGTTACACCATAAGAACAGGCTGGTTTGGTTTTGTACACAGCTCCAACCCCAGACCCAAAACAGGTAAAATGTAGCCCAAGGCTGACTTCCCTTTGCACCTTCGAAGGTGAAATTTCAGGTGCCAAGACCTTAAAAACTGACCAGGGGCGCTGTTTTGTGGGTGTTATGGCAAACAGTTTGGCAGCTCACACAGACCCTTGAAACCTCAGCTCTGGAGATGAAGGCAGAATTTACTGTTTCCGCTCTTACTTTATTTCTAACTCTCTTCATTTTCTGCTAGACTCATCCTTTACCAGGCACCTTGTTCTCTTGCTCCCCGAGCCTTTAATTAATGCAGTGCAATACAGGAGGAATAACAGTGAAGAAAGAGGTGCTGATGACAGTTACCAGGCATGCCGAAGTGTTACAAGCCAAGCTATCACTGTAATGCGATGACAGAGAACTATTTTATGTAACAAGTACTTAGGAAAAAAAAAAAAAAAGAACAAAATATTTCAGTTTAGATGCTGGGAAACTTGAGATTTTATTAGTCTCCTATTTAAAAGTAATTTCAAGCCATTTCTGGGTTGTCTCCTACAGCAAAAACATACTGCAAATATATACTAAGGAGTCCATCCTTTGAACCTGCTGCCAGGCAGTGACAAGCTGAAATTCAAGGTGATGAGCACTGATTCCAAAACCATATTGCTGCCTCAGCCCAAATTACCTTGAAGGCAGCTTATTCAACTCTGACAGATTACAAACTGTAGTGGTTCAGTAGTTCAGCTAATCATTCCAGCATTAAAATTAATTCATTGTAGATGAATAGCCTCTCTAAAGCGTCAGTCTCTGGACTGCTTTTACCAGAAATGGATGATTAGCTTGATCCCTCTGAAAAGACCCAAGGTGCCCTCATACAGGGTTTCTCCTGATCGTCAAATTCAGAGTCATTAGCCAAACCCAATCCGCACCATTCCTGCCGCAGAAGGACGGGCTCCATAACAACATTTAGTCACCAGATGGCACTAGTGCAGAAACGAAGAGGCACGGATAACCACCTTACCCCCAATGGCAAAAGATAAAACCACTCTATAATTTACGTGTAAGTATTGATTTGATAACCAAAATTTGAAGTTAATTCAGGTTCTGAAATCCTCAGCTAGGGGAAGGTGCAATAATTTCTGATATTTAAATAAATACAGGTGAGAAACTTGACTGATATCCACTGTGAATTTTGCCATTTTCTGTTAACTATACAATAGAGGGAAGACAGTCTCTCTCATGGTACCTGCAAGCACTCCAACTGAAGCAGACAGTAGCTATGACTTGTTATGGTCAATAAGAAAACATTACATTTGGTTTTGGCATACTACTTTATTATGAAGCAAAGCACATCCCCATAGTAGAGGTAACTGCAAATCTGAGGAGATATCAGAACTGAGGGATGCATCCCTCCCTCTCCCCAACTCCTATTTTTTTAGCTGCACGTTAATAAACTCTGTCATGGATATTCTGTTCAACAACTCTCCCCTTAGAGATATTATCGGCTCTGAAAACAGTCAACGTAGCTCAGCTAAACTCTCCACAGCATCTTCATCCCCTTGTTCTTACAGCGGGTTGAAGGTGGGCTTACGTTTCCATATAGGATTACCATCAGCTGGAGAATGGACTGCCTGAGTCAGTTTGCAAACCCAAATGCATTCATTCAGCATTATTTGTTGGGATTCAACCCCAGAGATGTCAATTTGGGACCCACCTATTCTTGTGTATTAATTTTTCCTTTAGGGTTTGAGAGTCAAACCACCTTTCGACAGGACCTATATAAACACATACACTTCTTAGTTAACTAAGATACCAGCTTTAAAGTTCTCCTCTCAAACTACTGACATATAAATATTTATTAAAAATGCTTGTGTTATTTGGGTATAGACAGATTGAGACATCACCAGAACACACATTATGTCATTGACTAAAGGCAAGTACAACACCTTATGCCTAGCCTGGCAATCAGCTAGAAACACATTGTTTACCCCTTGCAATTGAAGCTGTTTCTATACAATGTCTCTTCAGACTATAGGGTTTAAGACTTGAACACCACACACTCCACAAACACATAATGGAGAAAAATGAATATGGCTTACTAAATATTGAGAGAAAACAGACATGATAACATACAAAAAACCTGGCAGAGTAGTTTACGGGACTCAAGCAAGTGCAAAGCGTAGCTTGCTGAAACATAACAAATGTGTATCCCCAGTCTTTTCAAGTTGGAAAGTTGTGTAATTCATCTATGAACACTGGTGTTAAAAATGTATCAATGAGGTCAAGAGTTAGAAGATTTCAGGAAAGTTACATAATCATCTAATCCTAATAAGAACACACAAAACCACATTCTATAGGAAAAAAACCCACAACCCAAGGATAGAAATGTTCATATTATTCAGGGCATAAGTCAACTTCTGAAAAAAATCTAGAAGAAATTCATATCACTCTTATCTCTTAATTGGCTGCATTTAATTCCACTAAAGCATCAGCCATTATGAGAAATAACATAATCTGAACCTCTAACACAATTTCTATGTTCACACATCCCAGCTTCTCTCTAGCAGAGACCGCAAAGCAAAAGTAGAATAATATGAAGTCATGCAGAATGAGAGTAGCAAGAGTCAGCATTTACATTACTAGTAGTTCCTTGGAAGGCAACAACTGTTTAGAGACACAAAAAAACCAGCAGCTTGCCAATTGGACAGCATGCGCAAGCTGACTCCAATACATCACATGACTCCACATTCTAGGTCCTTCATTTTTTAGGTTTCTAAATAGTTTGCACTAATTTTAAAGCTTGTAAGTACATTAAGATAGAAATTTGCAGCTTTCTGATTAATCTATGTAATATTAAGTATATGAAAGAGCAAAAAAGGAAGGCTCCATCAGATTATCAAGACTTGACTGAAGCAGCACCACAAAGGGCCAGTAGGTTAAAGAAAAGAAAAAAAACAACAGAAGTGAGGGAAAACCTGAGCAAGAAGAAAACAAGTGAAGGTCACTCCGGTGACATTCAGATTGCAGGAGGTATTTTCTACTTTGACTATTACTACTAGAAGTGAAGGTGTACTACCCACCACCAAAGAGAAGAATACTAATAAGAAAACCCCACCAACCAAACACCCACCCCCAAACAAAAAAACACCACACAGAACCAAAAACATTGGCCCTGTGAACAGGGCTTGGATGCACAGGTCCAGAAACAACTGGGTCCACTCACACAGTACAACAAGAGCAAATGCACTTCTGGGTCTGACCAGATTTGAAGAAAAGTCAACCCAGGGAAAAGAAGATGAGAATAATTTCACAGAAATTTTTCCTCATTTCTCTGTGGATTTGGCCCACTGAGAGGCGAAAAACCCACCTTAGCACTTCAGAGAAATAAGCAAGAAATAATAGCGGAGGATAGAGTAGGAAAGAGAAAAATGAAGGGCGAGAGTTCATTTTCCTACTAGGTTTTGGTGAGGGTGGTTAATGTATTTTTGAACATTACATGGGAAAAATACTTGGCATAACTGAATTCATTTTGAGCTTGTTAGCCTCAGGAAAGTAGCTAATTCCCAAATTTATTATAATGGCAAATTGACTGTTTTGTGCCTGGGCTTTTGCTTGTTTGTTTTTATACCCACTCTGAGGGCAGGAAAACCAGATTTTACTTCAAAGCCTAATACTCATTTAAAGTCAGTGAAAAGATGTAATCCTGGTTAACCACCTTCCTTTGTGCACTACTGAAAGGCATTTACATATGCTATGCTATTAAAGGCAATATAAGGCAATAAAATAATACTCACGCTGGATTTAAGAGAAACAAAAAGAAGTTTTTTCAGCTACCTTCAGCTCTTGAATGAATCAAAATGTATTCTCAAGATCTGACTGAATTCCTCCCCCCCCCCGCCCCGTTACAGCTCATTAAACCTGCCCTTTTGAAATGTTGCAGCAGCTGAAGCAAGAGGCAACGCAGAGAAGATAAAACACAACCGCTCTCCACCAGGCTGCCCAGCCAGCCCCTCTGACGGCATCCACAGCCGAACACTCAGACAGGAAGGGTCAGTCAGGCATACTAATGATCAGAGAGGGCATGGATACAAGGATATTTGGACAGCGTTTGGAGGCAAAACCATTTTACCTGGGTATTTATACATACGGGCCAGATTTCAGAAAGATTTGGTTTTAGTTTCTTTGAACACATAGGTGTTGCTTTACATTTGTAAGGGTGTCAGATTTACAGAGCTACATGTTACCTTCTTCATCCTCCCTCTGAATGCAGTGTCACTTGTTTACTGATCCTCTGAGACAGGAAAACTTAGAGAAAACAGAATGTGATGCAGAATTCCCTCAAAAGCATCATTTTTAGCGTACTAATCTACAGTTTCCAGTTGACCATGCCAAAAATGCATGAATCTGAACCAAACCAAGACTAACAGTTTCCACATTTGGATTCAGGTAGCAATACTCTCATTGGTACTCTCATTTCCTCTCAGTATGAAGCAGCTGTCAGATGATGAAAATGAAAAGCATCACTCTGCTGTTTTCCACTCTCCCTTCACAGTCCTGTTTTGGTGCCACACGACAGCACTGACGGAAAACGACATCCAACCACATAGCACTGAAAAGCCTGACAACATTGGATATCACGGCAAACACACTGCTGCACAAGTACCCAGGTCTTCGAGGACACGTATAAGCACAAAAGGCCAAAGAAAACAAGATGAGGAATTCCAGTAGCAAAGCCATGTGAAACGTGTCATTTTTGCACATGCTGGACCAACAGGCCATCACCATAGTTTGTCGCCTCTGGCTTCTTCCTCGGTGCCTTGACCTTCTGGCTAGGTTACATTTACACTCTCAAACACCACTAATGCCAAAGACACTCAAATCCCACAAGAGTCAGCCTTCAAAGCCATCATCATTATCACTAGGTCTGTCAACATACAGACCTGCTCAGCTCCCACACCTTGAGGGCCTCTAGGAGACCCTATAACCTCTGCCAGCCTTCTCGCTTTCTAAGAGGCAGCCTGTCTGATCATCTTTCCAGCTAGGACGTGAATCGTGGGCCTGACTAGCAAACAGAGGTAATTAAAGGAGCAAGCTGCCCTACAGCAGTCCTGCAACACGGTGAGCTAATGAAACGAGAGCAGCTGCCTCCATGAAAGTGCTCAGTAGCGGCAGACTGGAAAGACTCTGGAGTGGGAACAATCAAGGGCATTAGAGTAAATCGCCCACAGAGAAAGAGAAAGGGTTGAGGGTTTGTGCTTCTTGTAAAAGAAAAACAAATCATGAATTGTGCAATAGCGTAAGTCCGAGTTATAATCAAGCAAAACATGACTTAAATGGAGAGTCCTTGAAATCACACACGGTAAATTTTGCAGAAAGAACACTGATTTTAAATATGACATTAGGAGCATTATGGCAAGCAATGACAGGTAGGCTCTTTTTAAGTCTCTGTAGTAATGTTTCACTATACTGTTTGCTAATAAGTGATCCTTGTCTGGCTTTCCAGCAACAACTTATTAATCTGTACCATGAGCATGAAACATCAAGCTTACCTCAGTGCAAAAGTATTAATGGTCAACTTCTCCCTACAATGAAATCAGTTTAAGAGGACCAATTCTGGGATCTTTCTCCACCTTCCCAGATAGTCAGTGATGCAGAGTGAAAGAACCAGACCCTTTGACAGCGCAATCTTCTTTATGGTGGACAGCAATACTTTGGGTGATTTAAGAGAAGGAAAGCAAACGTCCCACAAAGTGGGATTCCATTTTCCACAGCTCCACTTCACGTTTCTATCTTGAGACATGTCTAGCATGTGGAAACCAGCAGGCAGAATGTTTTCAGCAAGTGTCCCAGGAACAAATTTTTGCTATGACATTTCATGGCATTTGGTGATTCATTGGAAGTACTTGATTATGCACATTTTGATGAGCTTTTGTCACTGTGCAGCCTTGGGGAAAAAAGCACACAGATAGAAAGTAAATAGCTCCTCTTGCTCTTTGACAACATTGTCCTAACTTTCCCAAGTCACTCCATTCATTTTGGGAACACTAGTTTTGATTACTGTTTTTCAGCTTCTCCCAAATGCTTATTGCTTTTAGGCTCACTAGCATAAGTTAAGTGGGGGTGGGGTAAACAGTGAGATTTACTCTATGTGAAAAACCCTCCCAGCTTTGATCCAACATCACATTTGGAAAGTCAAGCTCCTAGTGTCAAAACTCAGAGGTAAGGTTGAAATCCCTTACAGCATTCACTAACCTAGCACGATACACAGGAGCATCCCTGGCAAAGCCTGACCAAAGTTCTGAAGTTGCTGGAAAGCATGGAGCCTTCTGCCTTTAGGAGCAGACTGTGGAGTCCATGTGAAATTGCTCAAAGGCATTAGCATTAGCAATTTACAGTTCAGATAGCTTCGTATTTCAAATCCATCAGTCACGTACCACTATTTAGACATCACCAAGTCTCAGGGTACTATAAAATCCTCTAGACAGTTTCTTTTCTACAAACACCCACAGGCAGCATATGCAAAGTATCATTTTAATGCTACATAACGAGAACAGAATTTGGTCCCAAATACAATGTCAAAACTAAGAAAATACTGCCTAGTGGCTGGGTTACCTACTAGTCATCTTGGACGCAGCAGAAAATAAGCCAGATACCTGATTTAGGAATTATTTTATTTGCCTTTTGTTCCATGGGGTAATATTACTGAAGCTTAGCCTTAGACTGTGTGCCACCCTGAAACTCTGCAGGAAGCATTTTCAGGTACTTCTGCAGTTTTGCCTGCTATGATACAAGTCTTATTGACAGATGACAGACCAAAACATTTGTCAGAGATGCAAGAAGTAATGTAAAAACAGTCCTGTGGCAGACACGAGACTATGTTTCTGAAGACCTAGCTGTAATGCCAAGATCTGACACAGACATGGTAAAGTCATTTGAACAGACTTCTCCCCATTTTCTCAGAGTAGGATTAAACTTCCACCTATTTTACACAAGATATGCTCTCTTAAAAGTGAAAATACATAAAAAAAGAGCTGCAGATAAAGAACATGGGGAAAGGAATTACACACACTTTCTGCATACATGGATTCCACTTCAGAGGAGATGGACTTGCATAAATTTTCTTGGCAAAAGAATACTTTCTGAAGCTACTAGTATCACCTTCTTGGCTTTCATGGACCCTGTAGAAGGACCCACTGCACCTAGAAAACTGAGTACTGTTTTTTCTAACTTCAACAGCTAGCTAAATAAAACAGTAGTACTTTTACAAACCTCTCCTCAACACATCATGGCTATAAATGCAAAATCACTACCAAAAATAAAAATTAAAAAATCCCCCAAATAATGATCCCTTAAAAAAACGCAAATCATAATATTACCTAGACCAGAGGATAGAAGAGAGAATGCACCCTTTGATCTCATTTCATTTCTAATTGCAAAATGACACGTGAACAGAAATCCAGTGAGTCATAGATGAGTAACATGATTTTGTGCAACAGCAGAGAAGAATTAAGGAAAGCAAGCCATCATAATACCCAAAGCAAAAATTTACATGAGGATGAACTTGGGTCTTTCCAACCACAAAAGTAAGCATCACTATTTGGCTAGGTAAGCATTAGAGAGGAAAAAAAAAAAAAAATGAGCGCAGAATACTAAATTAGGAATAGTCCCTTAAATGCCCAGATTGCAATTGCTTTAGAGGAAACATCCTTGTTTACAACTTCTACTTGAGTATTTTTAATGATGCTGCAAGAGAGGCAAAGCACCACCTTTCCACAGCAGTTTTTCATCCAGACTTAATGATCTCCACAGATCAGCAATGCACAAAACTTAGAAATAAATAATTGATGATTTTACACAGTCTGAGCTGGCTGAGTCATCTCCAATAGACTATTAAAACAGCATCATGAGCTCAGCTGGTATAAAATGCCTAGAAATCTCCAGTTCTTCCTGCAGTCAGAGCCTTTGTTCCACTCAGGCTGAGACAGTGAGAAAACAAACAATTTAAGGAAAATCTGAGGGTTAGGATATTGGGGGGTTCTTTTGTTTGGGGCTTTTTTGTGAATCCCCACCCACTCCATCCCCTTTCCATGAAAAATTTCCTTCTCTAGTTTGCACAGCTCAAGTCACAACTTTCTCTGTACACCTACAGCTCTTGTGCAGGTGAGGAAAACAAACAGAGCTGTTCCAACGAGAGAGGCAAGCTCCCAGTTCAGGACCACAAAGTCAGTACCAATTTTACTTCTGGGACACTCCCAGGGATATGCTACAACTACAGATCACGGCAGTGTAGCTAACACAGGTCCCTTCTCCGTTTGGGAGCATAAATACCACAGCTCTGCTACTTACATTTAGGGGAGACACTACTCCCCATACTGTAAATAACCTTAAGAACTAACAAATCTCACTTGCATCTTTGGAGGGGGGAGGAAGAACTAGTAGACTTCATGACACAGGACTTTAAGGACGCACGATTGTGCTTATTAGAAGGAAACTGAGCTAGCTGGTATTTCAGACCTTGTCCAAGTAGGTTTTTATGATAAGAAGTAAAGTACACAGAGAGGTAGAAAGTGCTTATCAACAGTGTGCCAATGTGTCAAAATAGTCCAAATAGATGCTTTTGTTTGGGGAGCAATAGTTTTACATACAAAACCAGATTTTTACTGGTTGAACCCTAAGAGAAGCTAACAGAAGTCTACCAACAAACCTTTTCTACTGCAGACCTGGTCTTAAGTGACACTAGATCTGACAGTTTCAGACAGTCTACTAGATCAGTCATGGTTATGGGCCTGACTATTTCCAGAAAAATAGTATTATCCACATGCATATTGTAACTTGCCCTGAAGAAGGCTGCTACCAGGACGACAGTCATCTAGTTGTCCCATAGCTTGTAGTTTATCGTACTATTCTGGATACACGCACCCCTAATCAGCCCTTATTGCAGGAATTTTATAAGGGTAAAACTGACATTGTCAAAAAAACAGCCTGCCTTTCAGTGCTCCAAGGCCAGTTCTTCAGTTTGTGATCTTCTCAGAGCACTATGTGCAAGAGCTGCTAAGAGATAGAGAAGCAAAGAAACACCAAATTAAAAACAAGAAATCAATCTGTTAAATGCAACTTTCTTATCTTGCTGAAGCATACCTGGGGCATATCCTCAGTACTCAGAGCTAATGGTTTTAAGAGTTTTACCTCTGCCCTTTTTGATTGCAATTAGATGCTGGATTGGCTTTGCACACCATAAAACTGCATCATCAGGGGTATCCTTGGGAGTGAGTTGGTATGTCTACATGACGCAGCACAGCAAAGTGCAAAAATTTCTAGATCAGGTCATGAAAGCAGACCACTAGTTGTCTAGCACCCAGCTGCACTAGTCTCTACGCCGAGGCACAGAGGTGCCCTAACAGCAGTACCAATTTTACTTTCATGACTGGTCACAGACAGCCTGATGCTGACAACCAAATGGATTATGCCCAATGGAGTAAAAATAAGGTACTCAGGATGATCTTGCACTAGTATGGTTGGTTCTGCAGAATTTGGATTTTCTCCATGCCCATGTGTCCCTTCCTCTTGCCCTTCAAGCACGGAGTTGGAACAGCTCCCCGTCCACAAAGAAGTAGGACCTCCCTCACCCTCTCTTCAAATCTGACCAAAGCTGTTGGACAGGAAGAGAACACCATCACCAGCTCTTTGCCAACTAACATCAATAACTTTGGTAGGAATTGCCCTGGGACCAGTACAAACTCTGGCCTACTGAAACAAATAGCAAACCTCGCATACAGAGAAAGAACCACCTCGAAAGAGGTTCACAAGCTCTGGTACCCCATTTTCCCTATTTGCTACCTAAAGATCTAAAAATTAGAGCTAAACAAATTTTTAAAAGTCAGGAAACAAAATACTGTATTTGAATGTCTTCCATGGAATTTTTTATTTGAATAATTAACTAGTACTCAAATTACTGCTAATTAACGATTCAAAATGAAGTAGAACATCCAGCTCCCATTTTATTGAACAACATTGTAAGATTCTCTCTTCTCTGACTCATCTGAACAAACGGTGTGCTAAATGAAATTCCACCACCACTCCCCAACCCCTCCCAGAAAAAACCCTAACAAAAATATCCAACGTGCAAGCCTTCTGAGACAGGGAGAAGAGTTGGGAGTCTCGACAAGAAATGAATCACTTTTGGAAACCTGAATAATGAAAATACTTTAAAAACAGTAACTTGTTTATGACTGAAAGCTCTGTCTAAAACAGCACATTCAAAGAAAACACCAGAGTAGAGAAGGGAAAGTGCAACTGAAACAGTTAAGAAAAATATCTGGATTGTGAAGATACTATTGCCAGTGCCTAAGGGAAAAATGCTACATGTTTTAAAAGTAGGTGCCATCTTCCAAACAACCTTTTTCTATGTCCTGACAGTTTCTCAGTGCAAAACGTACACTGCCAGAACTATCCTGTTTCCCAGTGCTTCTGATAGGAAAAGATATTATGCCATAATGAATCTCACAATCTTCTATCTTCTATTTATAATGGACCCAGAATGCTCCCAAAAATAATTGGACTAGTTTCTTAGCTTAAAGTCTTGTACCATTACCAGTGCTTAGCAGCAAAAAGAACTGAACACTTTACTAAGTAATAACATGAAAACTCAAAGAAAAACTTTCCAACATACTGTCAAGTTTTATCAGGCGTTGAGTGATTAAAGTTCAGTTCAGACTGTGGTCAGCTGAGGTAGTATTCTGGACCTGATTTATCAGAGGTAGGGGGGTTTAACCACTACATATTAAAATACTGTTTTGAAATAGAGCCTAGTGGCACAGAGCAAGACTGAACTAAGCTAAACAAATCTCATTAAGGTGATCAGAATTTATGTATCTTCCAAATCTAACTTGGATCAAATAGTTCCTAGCAAATGGATTAAGACTTGTTCTTAACATAATCATTACCTAGACAAGGAAAAATGGATCAGCAACACTACCCAAAACCCAAGTGTTGCAATAAGGACTAAGTCAGCATTTGTGCAGCTTTAACATACAAAAGTCAACCAAGTCATCCATCTACCTTAACATGAATTAACCTTTAATTAGCCCCGAAATATACATCCACAGCACATTTCCATTTTGCTGGCACTTTCCTACAGGCAGTGTCACTCCCTCCAAGTTCTGGTCTTCCTTTAAATAACTGAATGCTTCATACCATACATCCTATCTGAGCAATTAGAAAATCTACTTGAATGTCTTTATTTGCAACACAATTAATTTAAGTCTAATGTGTTTAAATGTTACATACAAGCAACACTTTCAGGTGGATTTGTTAGTTTCTTAAGAACGCACGGGCATTTCAGGTTTGCATTTGTTCAGAGCTCCTACATAAACAACCTGACATTGGCTGTGATTTTGTGTGTCACATTTTGCTTGTTTGCTACGGCTTTATAAAAGCCCTGATGAAAGGCTTATTATTTAAATGTTCCATCTGATTTTTTTCCCCCTAACAGCTCTAGTAGACAAGATCCTTTACTCACAACTACTTTAGCTGTATTCCTCTGCAGCTATACTTGCTGAAATGCTATTCAACTGCACATGATTTTACAGATACAATCCACACCATGAACATTAAGAGCAGACTTCATTTCTACCATCTCAAAAGAAATAAGGGTTTAGGTCAGCCTGGACTTCTAGAAAACAAGATGACTCCCCTTTCATATCACTCATTTGTGACTACATAGCACTTAAAATTCCAGTTTCTGTGTATTGGGACATAATCATTCTACTTCAACCCTCCTATGCTTTAAACAAACAAAAAACCACCAAAAAAACCCCCCATACTGACAGATCAAGATTCTGTTTATTCTGAAACCAAGTAAAAATGTTCTTTAAGAAGATTTAAGGGCATTTTTTACATCATTAAAAAAGCAATTAAAGGTTTCTTTTCTCTTTTTAGCCTGGAGAGATGCAATTTGCTGTTCCTTTCTGAAATAAAGTACAAGTCTCTTGGATGCAACATGAAAATTTCCAAGAACTCATTTGTTCAAGAATACATTTTGTGTGCTTACTAGGTGCTTGAGCTAATGGAAAAATAAGTTTGGAACAGTGAAATGTCATTTTGTAATTAATGATCTATCACATCTATTACTTTAAAGACGCTTATGCCTCAGCAGAACTTACATACTCACAAAAGTAAGGCAAATCAAACATTTATATTTTCAGCATAATTTCACTCCAAAGATTTATAGCAGCTTATGCATTACCCTATTTCTTTCATCGGTAGATAAAGTACTTAACAAAAGAGATCAGTCTTATTAACCTCAACTTCCATATAGAAAAAGAGATTCTTATTGAAATACACTTTTTCCAACATGATATGGTTTGGCCCCTCCCTGCATCAAGGGACTGCCACTCCCTGCACCAACTATTATGTCGTATTCTTTCTTGTTTTGCTTTCCTGGATATAAACTTGATATCAAGTGCATGAATAGAGACACTACATACAAGAACTGTGTGGAAGTCAACTATAACTCAAACTTGTGACACACTGGAATCGGAGCTTTTCAGCTCAAGTTTATACTATTTCTGTGAAACCTGGTAAAGTCAGCTTCTAGTATTGTCTTGACAGATAACAGAAGAGTCCATATGATCTCCCACATCTGTTACTTTAAAAAAAAAAAAGATACCTGACTGTGCAGGCAGAAGTGTCTTCGTTCTTCATACTCTGGCGCTGGGTCTAATGCCAACAGGAAACGCACCGCCAGTGCATCATGTTTGTACATGCTCGTGACAGCGCATTGTCAGCTAGCCCTCAGGAGACACCTTTGCCTCTCAGTTGCTACAGATGTACAGGCACATATGAACAAATAGCAACAGATGTCATCATTCAAAGGATGCATTTATGCAATTGCTTGCAACATTACAAGGTTTAATGCTCTCGAGAAATGCTTTTATATTGGGCTTGAGGTTAGAGAATGAATTAAGCACTACAAAAGGCAATTGCTGAGGACTATCTAGCAATTCTTGCTTGTATAAATATGTATTACCCTCACAAAACGTTTCCAAGTAGAAACATCTTGGCTTCTGTGGGGAAAAAGCTACTGAAGAATGGTCAATAAGCAAGCTTCTCCTGCTAACCTAAAAACATTTATGTGCATCAGCCAGTTCAATTGCCAGTCTTTACACTCAGAACAAATACAAGATTCCTTGGGAGGGCAGGGAGATTAAACAGTGTTTGTGATACTTGTTACGTATTTCTTGACAAAATACTTCAGCACTGATAATTTGCAATATTTTGCAACAGAAAACAAAATGTAAAAAACATCATTATGTTGTCTAAAATGCACTACGTCTCACCGATTGCAACTCAGAGCCATCAGCCATTCTGTTTATTTCAGAAAGAACTGTTAGGAACCTCTGTTGGAACACGCCTTATTTCATTCAAGTTACTCCACAAACCACGTCCCAGATGTTCACAAGCATGAATGAACCCTGATGTAGTCTGAGCAAGAACACTGCATTCTCAGGCTGGCTGTGAGGTAGCAACAACAGACTTGCAACGTTCCTCCTTGGTCTAGGACCCAGAGAGAGACAGCCTCCCCTGCCCACCCTCCACCCTCCAAAAAAAGTCCCTTTAATCACTGCCAAGCTTGTTGCTAAAAATGAGTACCTATTTTCTTTGAAATCCTATTCTAAAAAGTGAGCAGGAAATTCCTGTGGAAATTGCAGGTTAGCACTCTGGTAAACTCATAAAACACTGATGGTTTCTGTGGCTTGCCACTTTCACATCCTCGTGTCATGAATGCACTACAGTTATTAGCAATTCAAAATTAAAATACATACTCTGAAAATGGATTGTTTCGCTGTTTCATGCTGTCAAATGAACCTGTACGAGGGTAATAATAATTCTCTGGGGGCTGAAGGTGAATGAAAAAGCAATTAAGATGAATGCTAAATTTAGTACTATCCATAGGAAACCAGGGTCTCAGAAACCAAAACTGATGAATCTTGCAATGATTAAGTATTGGATCACCCACCTGAATACTCCATCAATGTAATCTTTTTTACTAACATTATATAAGGAAAGTCTCCCTGCTCAGTTCCTGCCTGTCAAATAGCTGCTGAATAATCAGCTCCATACCAAGCAGGTTGTGGATGGATAGCGATGAAACCTCCTTATGAATATGACACACAGTTTTTAAGGGTCAAAATATTAATTTCAAGTATCATGGTTTTTCTTTAGCAGAAGACTACCTAGCTTGCAGTATGAGCCATCACCCATTTTTACCTTTTCTATTGCAGTGATAGGAAGGCAGTTTGCCACTGCCACTTCTACTAACCTATCTCCAAATCAGAAATGAATTAAGTAACAGAGCTGCAAGGACACAGTTAGTTGAACCTTCACCAGTAGTTTCAACGAGACTGATTGACAGGATATTTTTAAACCCCCTTTGACAGCCTGACAGCAATACAAGTTGAAACAAGGGACTGTCCTGGTTTTATTTTTCCTGTGCTCATAATAATGCCAGATACCGTGCTGCACAGTGAGGAGGGAGGCAGCAGAGCAGACAAGATGCTCCTTCCCCAAGCACATCAGGGTGGTATATGGCAATCTTCACCCAGGCACAGGGTGAACAGAAAGGAAGCCATAAAAGCCAGAGCAGAAACACCCCAGCAAATGAGTCTCGGACTGCAAGAGAACCACTCCCAGAGAGCACAGGAACAACAAGATGTGGCCGCTGGTACCTGGGCACAGCTCGTTCACCCAGCAGAACACGTTTAAGGTTCTTAACAGTAGGAATGCAGTAACTCCCATTTTTGCCAGGTAATGACTTCCTAAAAGAAAAAAAGCTTTTCATTTTTTGTTATTTTTAAACCCACTCCATTTATTTATTATTTTTCAATAAAAATATTTTAGGTATCAACATGTAAGATGCCTTACAAGAAGAGAGATGTTTGCAGGATCATTGCTCTGCTAATGGCATCTCTTCCCCAGCAGAGCTGTTTGCTAAAAACAGTGGCTGTGAACACTTTTAGACAAGCAAGCTGTATATTTCTACCACACTTTGCCAGACTAGAATTCAATCTGAGTACGCTATCAAAGGAGGGCTGATAGCAGGTAACTAATTCATTCCCTATTCCAGGCTGTTAGCTTCCAACAAGCTCATTTCACAGGATAGTTAGCAGAGCTTCTCATAAGGATGACTGCTCAAAGCACTTAGGGTGATGTTGTTCTAACACCAAATCTATATTGAGGTGGTTGACACAAGTAGCGCCATACAATGCCTGAGATTTAACATAGGAACTATGAAAAAAAAGGGCTTACAAACGTTAGTGGAGTGGAATAAGACATGAAACTTGATATCAACATTCCCCTGTTTCTGAAAGTCCAACTACATCTCTTGATGCTGTGGGTATTTCTCAAATATGATGCTTACACACAGCATTTTATTTACAGCAAATAATAACCATGCTTGCAGATTAATTTGCTGGGTAAAGATTTCACATGCGAGATTCACTAGTATTCTTTCAATTCTACTGGTCCTTGCACACCTGAGATATTCCCAGTGATATTTATGTGGTATAAGATTATTCCACTTTATTTCGTTGCAGAGAACCCACCTGAAAGGGGGAAAATAAATCACTTTCTATCACAAGTTCAATCCATATGTCCTGATTTTATGCAGTATATAAATACTTATTATATAAAGAATTACAACGTAAGGAAATTAAAGATTATACAAAGGCACTACAGTGAAGATATTTTTAAGCACTAGTGACAAAAATGGAAGGCAGTTCAAACAATTATCAAACACAGAGTTTTTCCAATAGCATTTTTGACTCGAGGCCATTACATTTGAACTTGTCCTGGCTGTTTCCACAACCTCTTCTGAAAATCTCCTCTCTCTGCTGTCATAAAGGTCCTTTCACTTCATTACTGCTTGGATGCTTTGAATTCTTTTCAGGTCTCTAGGTATCTAAACGTAACAACACCCATAATATGTGGTTTGACCTAATTATCAGAAGTCATGAGTATTGTGATGGTCGATTCATGAACCACATCTTTACCAGCATGAAAAATATTAGCTCAATTAATTTGATCATAAGTTCTTTCTGCAGCCTTTATTTTAACAAAGATATACATACACAATCCCATGTCACTTGGTCAATAGAGGATGAGTCACTTGCTGTTAGGCTGCTCACACTTTCACCCTCTACTTGCATTAGCAATTAAAAAGTACTAATTGAGCATATGGATTGCACTGAAGGCCAAGACCCATTTTAACTCATACCTAGCTATTTGTTCGGAGCAACCATTGAATTGTACCATCACTGTGGTATCTGCATGTCAAGTGAAAACATACATATGATTGCTTTTGTCAATACTGCCTTGTTGCATCAACTGCCTATAAATTGCAGTTCCCTGTCACCATGGAAGAGGACAGTGCAGAAACCTGCAGTGTCAGCGGTGGCTACTATGCTTCATTCCAGGCACACGGAGATAAGAATATCTCATCTCAAAATAATTATTAGGTTTTGGCAATTTCCCTGAATTTTGAGAGAACTTTCACTAATTGTCTCAGCCTAACATCGTTTGCACCCCTTCAAGTATGGAAGTTTGTCCATGAACAAATTCCCAAATGCTCCCACATATCTAAAATGGCTGTGTTCATAGCTCAATTAGTTTAGTGTCAAAATTCCCACAGACGCACCTTGTGAATAGTACAGGTGTTGAGTAGAGAACAACATTTTTAAGTGCCAAATTTGCAAATGCCTTCTGAGATTTCACACATGCAAAAACCTAATTCTGGGCATGGTAATTAGTAGAAGGACACCTGTATTTGTCAGCCAAGCACTCATGCTCTCCATAGCCTGTTTGCAATTGCATTTCACAGCACACTTATTGAGCGTACGAACATTGAATCCATAACATGGAATTCCCTGTAACTGCTGTTCATCTCAGTGACGACCAGTAGAAAGGAGTGAGAAAACCAAAGAGGCTGCACTCGGATCTCTTGTGCCGAGCTCTGCCAAAAGCATCAAGGTGGGTAAAAAAGTAGAGGGGGGGCCGGAAGGTATGGGGGACAAAAGTGCTTACACAGTCATGAAAGGGAGACTTGGTCATGACAGGTGATCTATATGTATCCAATTACTTGGTCTGTTACACTCAGAGAGGGAAAAGAAAAGCCTGCATACACACTTAATGCTTCTACCTTATGCCAGAGTCAAATCGGAACTGTTGAAAAATGTCAGCACTCACATGAGGTATTGAAAAACAACTCTAAAAGGCCTAAAAGACCATACCTTTTTTCCTCCTCCACCTCAGATCAAATGAGGTTACATGCTCACACGAATGCTGACAGGAGTTCCACTAGAACTAAGGTGATGGTGCTGGAAGACCGCTGAACAGCTTCCAACACTTAGACTAGCAAAACAGTCTGTCTTACTGAGTTCACGGCCTCAGTTACGTTGGAATTTTAAAGTTCCCTGTGGCCATCAGTCTGAGCTTCTGTCACAGACAACTATAGGAACTGAATCACGAAGTATCCGGGGGAAAGCAGAGTCCCAAAAAAGCCTGTGATTCATTCTAGAGTCCTGTTACTTCAGGGGAGTGAGTACTATTACCAGCACTCATGACAGTGAGCAAGCCTGGCTCGTCAACTCAATTTTTTTTCCAACTCTGAACTCGGAAACCTGCAAGAAATCTTCCTCAAGGTTGCCATGCTCATGGGCTTAGAGATTGGTAAAACTAATACAGAAACTGTTGGTGTTTTGCAGTAGTGGTCATCAGAACTAAGTGAGGCAGGCAAGGCATTTATTGTTTAATGAATTTTGACATTCTCTGGTTAGCTTGAGTCAGTCTCCAAAAGGAACCTGAGGGACATTCTACACCCACTTCAAGAAGCTTGATATAAGGCCCTTAATTTTTTAATTTTTATAAGGATCTAAATGAGCATACGCATTAAAAAAACAGTTCTGTCTATGCTTCAGGAGTAGCAGTTGACAAAGTCATGTTTTCATCTTACATGCTATATACAATACAGAGTACATCGACTTGTCGGACTGAAGAAATGAAGAAAAACTATATGAAGAAAAAAAAAAAAGCCTGTTCCTGTAAATAGTGTAGAGCTTTTCTGATAACTCACCACCATATCACTACTGCTGTCCTTAACAGTATTTTGGTACTGACAATGCAGTGCAAATTAAGAGAAGTAAACCTTTCTGCAGACAGAAGCATGCTTATAAGGTTGGACTGAAGCTTCAGCAGGATTCTAAAGAAGCTCCTCTAGAAAATAAAAATATATATGTTAGTATATGTATAATAGACATTTGAAAGGAATATATCTCCCAGTCAGATCATCTTCCTTCACAAGCGGAATCTGCAGGACAACTTATGGACATTAGCCATTTGCTACTGCTATTGGCTTTCTGAATTTCTTCTTCAGGCAGACTGTGAGCAAGAGAAAAACCAAACTGCACATTGTCCCTTTGTATTGGAAAGGAACGTAGGAAGCAGCAGCACCAGCAATATGGCCGTTTCCTCTGCCCACTGGAACAAGTCAAGGCATGACCTTGATGTTGCCAGTTTCTAATTAATACTCTGAAAAAGAAAGTTATATATACACACCCAACCCAAAATATGAAAATAAAGAAGGTTTCCAGGCTGTAAAGCTCAAATATGAAGCTCCTCACAGCTGGGCTGAGTGGATCTGAGGATCTTTTAGAGTCAGCATCAAGCATCACTGATGCAAAGCACAGCACAGTTTGAAGAGATTTGTGCTTAATCACGTGCCTTGGAACTCACAAAATAGAAAGGACCAGAGAAAGAAATAAAGTTGGTCTGCAGACAGACAGATTCCAGCCTACCTGCTTTTTGTACTTCTGTCCATAACTCTTGAAGCTGGTGCTTTTCTGTGCTGTTTAAACTGTCATTGAATTGATTGCTTCAGTTGCCAAGGAAACCAAAGGGATGATGATAATGGATACTATTTAGGACACTGAAAAGCTTAGAAAATAAAATTGTTTGACACAAAAAGCATGGTGTCAAACAAGTTAGTTAAAAGCTATCTTGAGTCTAACTACAGAAAAGAGAACTAGATGGGATTTTTTCCTTTTCTTCCCTCTCACATTTTTTTTTTTTGTCAGATACTTATAGTTTTATGGAATCCAACTGGTTTGACTGTCAGCATCACTTTGTAGTTATTTTTCTAGCTTTATTTCCAAACACAGAAGTTAGTCCCAACACAGAGTCGTTCTAATTCTAAGCAGTGGAGTATAGACTTTTCTAAAACCATCACACATGACGAAAAATCAGATTTGACTTTGGGAACGCTCTCCAGAATTTAGAATTTTTAAGTCAAAGACTTTTGATTTAAGATGGTCTCATGAACTGTAAGTTATGGAAGATTTTCATAACAGATGTGACAGACCTCATAAACCAAACCTACATGTTATAAATTATTATGTTTTCAGGAATCTATGTTTGTATTTAAAAATATATATATATACACACATCATTTAAAAAGAGACAGATTCCCTAAAAACACAAGAAAATATCAGGGAAATGTAAATTATTTTTTCCTTTTCCACAAGCTATATGTTCACAGCATGAGTCATATATCAAAAGCAACCACACAAATCTGAACTTATACCAGTGAAGGATCAAGCTCCAGGCACATATTTATTTACAGAAGGCTTGAGTAGTTATTTCTGCACTAGAGTCACAGATGACCCATAGTCAGACACTTTGTTGCCATGGAAATCTCATGCCACCACCCTCTGCCTTGCTCCCATCCAAGATCCTCCCTTGCATCCCTTGTGATCCCTGCCTGTCACAGCTCCCACGGGCCCCATGTCCTGGGCAGGCAGCAGCTGCTGGCAGGACTGGAGCACATTTAACCCTGCCTGGCAATTCCAGTTACAAGAAGGTCCAGAAAGTGAATCTTTAGGCTTATGATACTTGACTGAAAGTCTTCTACCACCTGACATTCTCATGCACACAGAGGCCTCTGAAGTTGTGTCTTATTCCTTCATATTACACAAAAGTAATTACAGAAACTAGTGCCCTTCTGTGCCAGATACGGTGGGCTGGTGAGATAGTAGGAAGTCCCAGCCAATTAACAAGAATTTCTTCCCAGGAAAAGAGAAACAGTATCTTATGACTGCTCATTCTCATGGGACAGCCATTCATAGAGGCAATTCAGTGACAGAGCTCATAAGGTGTATCCAAAACAAAATAACAAAAAACAAAAAAACAAAATTACACCACCACCAAAAAAAAAAAGTTGGAAGAGACCAGAAAGCACACGCTCCATCTGACCACACAGAATCACAGAATCTTGAGTTGGAAGGGACCCATAAGGATCACCAAGTCCAAATCCCTGCTCATAGGAGGACTACCTAAAACTAAACCATGTGATTAAGAGCATCACCCAGACACTGCTTGAACTCGGACATGCTTGGTGCCATGACCACTTCCCCTGGGGAGCCTGTTCCAGTGAGCAACCACCCTCTCAGTGAAGCACCTTTTCCAAAGAAGAATCACAGAACGGTTTGGGTCAGAACGGTTTGGGTCAGAACGGACCTTTAAAGGTCATCTAGTCCAACCCCCCCTGCAGCAAGCAGGGATATTTTCTACCAGATCAGGTTGCTCAGAGCCCCCATCCAACAGGACCTTGAATATTTCCAGGGATAGCACATCTATCACCTCTCTGGGCAGCCTGTTCCAGTGTTTCACCACCAAAAGATTTCTTCCTTATACCTAGTCTAAATCTATTCTCCTTTAGTTTAAAGCCATTACCCCTTGTCTTATTGCAACAGGCCCTGCTAAAAAGGCTGTCCCCATCTGTCCTGTAGGCCCTCTTTAAGTATTGAAAAGCCACAATAAGGTCTCCCCGGAGCCGTCTCTTCTCCAGGCTAAACAACCCCAACTCTCTCATAGCCTGTTCTTATAGCAGAGGTGCTCCAGCCCTCTGATCATTTTTGTGACCCTCCTCTGGACCTGCTCCAACAGGTCTGTGTCTTTCCTGTGCCGAGGGCTCCAGATCTGGATGCAGTACTCCCGGTGGGGTCTCACCAGAGCAGAGTGGAGGGGCAGAATCACCTCCCTCGATCTGCTGGCCATGCTTCTTTTGATGCAGCCCAGGATACAATTGGCCTCCTGGGCTGTGAGCACACATCCTTGTCTCATGTGCAGCTTTTCATCCACCAGTACCCCCAAGTGCTTCTCAGCAGGGCTGCTCTCAATCCCTTCATCCCCAGCCTGTATTGATACTGGGGGTTGCCCTGAGCCAGGTGCAGGACCTTACACTTCACCTTGTCTAACACCATGAGGTTCATATGAGCCCACTTGAGAAGTGGGCCCGTGTGTTTCCAGATTCCCATTTTCCTGCAATTGGGAACCTTGGAGAGCTGTTTCAGCCTCTGCTGGTGGCCGCTCACCAGGAAGCTCTGCACAAGCAATAGTGTCACCACTCAAGATCAAGTGGCACAGAGCAGCCTAATATTGCTTTCTATCAGGAGGGCTATTCTATGCACCACCATTGCTGGCTGGCCAAGTACTTTCTACATGTTATCCCAGTCCAAAGCATCAGAAGGACTTTAGATGTTTTTTGCATCATCTCTGCAATTGCAAATCTCTGCATAATGGAGAATAATTATTCCTTTTAATTTTTTTTCCTGTTGCACCCATGCCTCTACTCTAGACTCTCTACTCCAGAATCATACGTGTATTTATGCATGAAAAACGTTGCTCTTTCCTAATATAGCAGATAGGAACAAGGGCCTAAAATAAGTTAGAAAACATAGGATTCAGCAATTCTTCCAAATATTGGAAGAAATATGAGACAGGAGTCCATTATACCATTGAAACAGATATAGGACATTAAAAGCACATATAGAGCACTTCCATTTGCATGACCTGGTTGCAGACATTGACTTCTGGTGATATTTCAAAACATTAGAAAAATAATTGTATAATCCTAGTAATTATTCTCCATACAGCACACAGCTCCATTTCCAGAAAGATATCTCAATCTTACCCAGCCTGTGAGCATTAGAACTGCAATCGATCAAGATACACATATTTGAAGCAATTTCAATATGAGGCCATTAGCATCACAGTTTAAGTGAAGGAAAAAAAAAATTTATGACATTTCCAAGTAGGCTCTAGGCAAAACACTTGAAGGAAACACCTTCCCAGTACTGCCCTGTGCTGCTGTTCACCTTTCAGTCTCCTCTCTGGCCTCAGGAGAGAACGCTAAAAACAGTGTTCCTGACACTTTTACAGCTTATGAAATTTAAATAGCTCTCTTCCTGGTCGAGACTGAAGGATTTTTTTTTATTATTATTATTGTTAGTCCCAGCACTGGAAATTAGCCCACTCCAATTAAGGCTTCCACAAGAAGTAATGTCTCCCTTCAGGGAATACACTGACATTCTAAATTAAGAAACATTCCTGCTAACAAGCCTATAAATCTCCCCAGTTAACTGTATTCTCCACTGCTTTATGAGTCTTCTGTTCAATTTGACAATCCTAATCTCCCAAGGGGGGCAGGGAAGGATGAGACCTCTGTGGAAGTTGCTTTCCATTTCTTGCAGCAGAAGGGGATACAGACACCCTCACTGACCATATTTTTACTTGACACATCTGAGCCAAATGGCACCACACAGCCCAGGTACTTTTCATTGCTGTCAGGTGAAAAGGTTTTTAAATCAGCCAATAGCCCCCATGACACACTTCTCATTCTTTGTAAAGAAGCTCTGTGTCAGCACCTCTAGAAACACAGCACCAAGGGACCATCCCACAGGGGCACTTTGCACACTTCTCCACGGATTATTCTTTTTCTATCCAAAGCTTCCAGGGAACAGAGTCAGGGTCTGTCCTAGGAAGCAGTGTCATGCAACGGTGGTTGGTGGTGCCAGGTGAGGTAGGCTGAAGGAGAAAGCTAGCACAAGCAATATTAAATTTACCTTTTCCTTCTGTAACAGATGGGTTTATTCCCTTTTAACACATTAAGAGGGTAGCTGAAAAGAACAGCTAAATAGGAGATAGAAAAGAGACATCTGAAATAGTGATAAACAGTGAATAATACAAGCCAAGAGGAGGGAAAAAAAGAACAGAACATATGCCTTTTTTGAAAGACAGATGTCAAAAGCTATCATCCCAGAGTTGGATGAGGCAAGCAGAGGTACTGCCTGACACACCACAAAAACACAGCCAGCTGAAAAACCACTTTGGCTAAGAGGGCATGCTAAGTCAGAGAGTGTAAGGTGCAGTCATTACCCTAGGGTACAACAATGTGTCCCGATATATGATATCAGGTACAAAATGAGAAGTGTCTCACAGTTCCCTGGGAAGGTGGTTAGCTCAGAAATGGCAGAATGGTCCTCTGCCCCAGCATGGCTTGTTACGCTCCTTTGGAAGGAACAGGCAATGATGCTCCCCACCAACACCTTTTCTTTGTTTTGTTTTGTTTTTTTTGTTTGTTTTTAGGATTTTGAGGGGGGGCGTTAGCATTCTGAAAGAAACAAATCAATCCAATGAGCTACTGTTAGGGAAGATTGGTACGAGGTTCAAATCCTTGCCTCCAAGGGCAGTCAAGAGGAAGCCACGCCAATACTCTTTGCCCTACACCCAGGGATGCTGCAGGCACTCTCCTGTATATTCATTCATTCAAGTGCAAGTAACAGTAACTCCTGGCAAGCCGTGAGCCTTGTGCCCTACTGTTTTGTCCGACTCCGTGAGCTTCGCTTCCTGGTTTGTGTCTGGCTTTCTTCTACTGCACAGAGGCAAAGAGCTAATACTCTTCTGCTATCAAAGCTCAAGCAATTGACTAACATTTAGACAACGCGTGCATGAGACTTGCTCCTCAGGTATAAGACAACCTTAGAGACTCCTCATCACATGCAAACACGTGTATCTGTACAGCCCTGCTGTCTGTGGCTGTAACCCCCTTTCCCACCTATTTAATCCGAGCTATGCACTGAGGCAGACAACTGCTCTGTGCCACCCCACCACACATACATGCAGGCAACAAGCATCCAGGGTGCGGGATTAACCACCGAGGCAGAAAAAACAGAATAGGACAGAAAAGAAACATTAAGTATGTAGAGAAACAACACACAAACATGCAGCAAAAGAGACACAGAAGGTAAAGGAAATACAAGTAACCATGCCTGCCAACACTTTCATGATGAAATCAAGATGACAGGGTGTGTGTGTGTATATATATATACACATACACACACACACACACACACTACGTATTCCAGTATAGTATAGACATCCACTTTCCAACACCCAATGTCACTCACACAAATGCCCCAGGGTCAGAGCAGCACAGCCACAACAGCACACCAGGCACAATAGTGCCACAACAGCACATGGCTTGCAGAGGTGACTGTACCTCACAGTACTGTGCAGATACAGTCAGAGACCCCCGTGGTCACCACACCTGTTCACCAAGGGATCTGCCTTCAATGGTCATTTTCAATCCAGGGCCACGGTACCGCAAACTGGGCTCACAGACAGAACGCCCCATTTTTCCAGTGGTTTGTTAACTCTGCAGTTTCTTCTGCATTCCTCTTTTCCACCCGTCTCTGGCCCTTCTGAGAGGACTCCAGACCCTTTGCTACAAGGGGAAAAATTTGCCACACTTTCCTTGGGTACAAACTCTGCCAAGAGCAGGACAAATGCATGCAACCAGGAATATACAGTAACGTAAATTAATCAGAGTAAGTGACGACTAGGTTGAAAACCTGTCCCAGAAAATAAATCCTTGAGTATTTACATTTTGTTCTTCAAGTTGCATGTCTTCACAGATCTAGTCACACATTGAGCCAGAGGAGCCAGGAAATTGAGAAAACACATCCTGATAGATAAGGATTATTTACATAGGGACAGACTGATGCTCATGCAACAGTATGCTTTGGGACCAGAAGCTGTTAGCACCTCTTCCAGTGCACAACACAGAAAGCACTAGTGCATTGCCCCCCAGGTAGAACCATACAGGCACGATCAAAATATTTCACAGAGATATATTAAAAAGAGAATTTTGCTGATTTAAAAGAGCAAGAAACCAAAATGCTTTTGCCAAGGCTATTGCCCCAGGCAGAACTGAGGAGGGAGTGGGGGAAGAAAGAAAAAAAACCAAAATACACCACAGATCCTCCCAGTGAAAATGCAGCACATGTCACTGCCTCCCTTAAGTGTAACATGAAGCAGAGTTTCTGCAGTGTGGCCTTTGCAAACCAAATAGCATTATTCTATCACAATTAAGAACAGCCCTGTGCTGCCAGGCCTAGGGCTGCTGCAGCTGATCTCAGACTATGAAGTGAGAAGAAAGCATCCCTTCCCAAGAAGCTCAAGATTGCTGGAAAGGCAGATACTAAAGGAAGTGAGTACTTCTGCAAACACTTTAACCCCCATTCTGAATCCAGCAGGTCTTAAGTCTGTCTGTACATCAGGGTTGCTCTGAGGAGCACCTGATTAAGATGATCCTGGATACAAAGTAGTAGAGACACATACATCAAGATCTCTCATAAAAAAAAAAAAAAAAAAACCAAAAAATCTCATTCCAGTAACAAGAGAAATGCACCACCAGCTAAGTGGGTCTGTGTTTACAAAGCCTCTAATGCTCAATTAGGTCTGTTTATCACGCTGCATAATTGTTGATCTTAATGCAGCCTCTTCTATTGATCACACCGCAGCAACTGCTATTGCTGCTATGTAAAAATCTGTACCATGATAGAAACCTTTCCGCATATGAACCTAAATGAGAGTGTTTGCCTCATTGGTCAGGAAACACTGTCATGCTCTAATTAATTCAGAAGAGGCAAAAAATGGATAACATATAGCTCTACTGTTACAGAATCAGTTAAAGAAAAAAAAAAGAGAAAACGCCACGTTTGCTTGTATTTCCACTACTAAGAGAACACGTCTACACATTTGCTAAGCATTTACCACCTCTTCTAGAGGCACAGACAGCATCTGTTATAGTTACAGCTCTCTCTGATGTTGAACACTCTGAAATGTCAGACCAGAGGCAGACGACATGTGTGATTAATTGCTAGGTAAAACAACTATGGCCATTAAAAATCCAAATAGAAAAAAAAAGAATAATTCAGAATATAGGTTTCTAGTTAATCACTACAGTGATTGCAATACCAAGAGTTGTTTCATTAACCAAACACAATGCAAAGATTCAGTAACATTCCAGTACATTTGTCCTTCATAACAACAAACGAAGAAAAAAAAAAATCACGTAAGAGGTTTAACGTCTCTAGCAAGACAGGTCTGGAAAGTACTTGTCGGGTCAGTGAGCCCTACCTTTTGTTGTTAAAGTTTAAGCCTCATTTAAATAAGCAAATAAACAATGACAAAAAAGCACTTTCAAAGCAGCTGTGGTCTGGGTTAAGTTTTGGAAGTGTAGTTTTCAAAACACTATAATTTTGCCTGGATAGGGAA
This sequence comes from Burhinus bistriatus, assembly GCA_013397275.1. Classification (NCBI taxonomy): domain Eukaryota; kingdom Metazoa; phylum Chordata; class Aves; order Charadriiformes; family Burhinidae; genus Burhinus; species Burhinus bistriatus. The sequence goes on from VYXH01010603.1 coordinate 86,302, forward strand.
ATCAAGAATCAGAAAGTCTGTACAGATTGTGGACAATTGCTTTTTGGGACGTTGCCCAACATCCAGGGGTCAGGGTGAAACACAGATTCCCACTACTACCCCATATGACAACAGGGAGCCACTGTACATTGCAGAAGTGCTTTGGACCTGCCTAACAGGGCAGAGACACAGCAGGGGCATGGTACGCCTCCCTCTAAATGGTCAAAGCAAGCAGAAGCTAAATTAGCTTAAAAACTTTGAGAAGGTTCTTCCATTTGTCTCTTGTCAGAGGCCCTTACTATTAAAATGTGTTTCTGAAAGCTGCGTAGCAAGCAACATGCTTATACAATAAAACTTTTGCCACCCCCAAAGTCATCCTAGCAAGTCCTCCCATTCATTGCAAGTTGCAGAGCCTCACCCCAGCAGAGAGGGAAGCGCCATTTTAGGAGCTGGAAGGACAGAGCAGCCCCTCCCCAGGCAGCCTAATTCTTTTGAAAACACATGTAATTTAGAGTATATTATATGTTTACTGTTATTGCTTTCCATAACAAGTTGCAAATCCCCAGGACTAATCTCCAACCTTAATGTGGAAATGGGGTGAACTGCTAAAAGTGATGGGGCAGAGCAGAAGTATCACAGCGGGTTCCCAGATGTCCATGGCCTAGGGCCCAAGAGATTAGGATTGCTCCACACATCACAGATTGACTGATAACCATCTAGTCCATGGAAGCTCTCAAAATAAAGAGTGAAAGAGGTAGCACAGCTAGTTCAAATAGTGTAAAACATACAGAGCAGTTGTATGGGTGCCAGTACCAAAGGACTTACCTGCAGTGAACATACTCCCTACCATACCCACCCCTTCAGGACAAGGGGCATCACTGCCACCTCCTGTTATCTTCCCTCTTTCCTGACCTGGCAGCCCCAGCAGGAACCACCCCAGGTTCCCCACAGGTAGGTGGCTTGTATCTGACCATCAGTTACCATCAGCTTCCCCCCAGCTGTGGGATGTGTTCCTTCATCCTGAGCACTGAAGGGAGTCTCCCACTCTTGGAGTATATTTTGGAGGTGCTGCTGAACTCCTTAAAAACTGAAAAGGTATTCGGAGAGACCCAGCCAGCAAAGAAACAGTATCAGCTAGCCTACCTCTTCTCCTGCTGCTGTCCCTGGGGGAGTTTTCCTCCCTTTGCTATGGTCAGAAGTGACCTGTCCAATGCAAACTCCAGTTTTTCCCACTCCACATTCATTTGCCCTCAGCTACAGTGTTTTATCTCCCTTCAGTTTCTTTTTTTGTTCTCTTGCCCCATCACACGCCCCTTCCATAGCATTGTTTCTTAGCAAAGGCTAATTTGAGCAAGGGTCGCAGGCAATGAGGGGTCATGAACTCCCAGTGCATTTGCCCACATGGAGCACTGCGCCTCCATCCTCCATCTGCTGGTTTCCCAGCATGAAGGGAAAGATTTAGTGCCCCAGCTCTTCCTGAGCTGCAGATGTAAGTGCCTTGGTCTGAAAAGGAAAAGGGATCATAAAAATGTCACTTTTTCACTCCTCACACATGCACTCAGACACGCCTGGGCTTTTTCTCTTCCCACACATTTTTATGACCATTGAGGACTGCAACTCGATCTCAAGATTTGTTTTTATACAAGGGACGGTGAGCATATATAACAGGAAAAACAACAAGCAATAAAGCAAGAAAAGGTGAAGTAAAAGCAACAACCAAAGAGAAACACTTCACACGAGAAGTCTTTAGTTCTCCTGAAAACAATCTTGAGAGTAACCAACCCATCTTACACAAGCAAGTATGGAGCTTACTACAGTGGCACTTCATACCCCTCAAGGCAAAATTGTTCACTTTCCCTGATTTCCCTTAGAGTGAAATATAGCAAAGAAGGCATTTTTTGCACCAATGTGCAGACAGAACTATACTTACACGTTTAACAGAAAGGAGCACCAAATCTTATTGTTTCTTGCAAAAACCCAGACAAGAAAAGTAAACATGAATGATATTTTGACCTCCTTTGGCCTATTAAGATGCCAATATAAAGTTTCCAACTAGAAGAGCAATCTTTCCCCCCCTTTCCTCAAAATAAATTAGAGGAAAAGCTATGAAAGGAAGTACTGACGATTTCAGCAGCAAAGCATTGCAGTTGTCTACACTGACTAGCTCCTGCTATTGGAAATTATAAGAAGGGCAGTACATCACAAACACTTCTTGTCAACAGAGGAAAAAAATAAACATAAAGATGCTTCACTGAAGGGTGCAAAAGTTGTTCTGAGATTTCACACTAAAATCTTAAACTTTCAGATTAAAACAATATTTCTTAAAGCAGAAGTGCTGTAGCACTATTAAAGCTTCTGAAATCAATTCACCATTGCCCTGAGGCTTGTTTATTAAGTTAAAGAAGTGCAAGATGGATGTAAAACATAATTATAAAAGCTCATGTGGATTTGCATAGAAGCCAATGTACCACAAGGAATCAGGTAGGACATAAGTGACATGATGAACAGATTTGGGATTCCCTACCATGGACAAAAGATGGCTTAATTTAGGAAGGAGAGCAGGGGGAAGAAAGTAAGCGCGTATGTGTGTATGCTTAAGACTTAGTTTAAGGATGGGAATACTGAATATAAAGAAGAGTCTTTTCTCTGTATACACATGCTTTTCCTTGATATTCAGAGAGACATGCTATTCATTTTCTCACACTCACACAGCTGTGCTTCCCTTCCTAGGGAAGGAGAAGTACTGATAACCTAGGAACCTAGGGAAATATTTTTGACATATCCAGAAAGAGCTTGGAAAACTACAACTCCAAGTCTTACAAGATTACTTTTTAGACCACTGTGAATCGTTTAATCATTTTTCCCCGCAAACTTTCATCAGGCTTTTGGCAGTAGGTCAACTACCACTCATGAAAAGCCAGTAGACAGAGTCAAGTGTTCAAGTAGTCACAACAAACAAAGCCCACTTCGCTTACACAGCAAGGTTTATAAGCCACTCAGAAGAAAAACAGGAGTCAGGATACCACTCGGGTTTCTCCATTGTGAACAAAAGGAAGGTGGTTGAAGAATGAAAATGCGCAAGGAGGATGAAGGATTGTCATCTGCCACCTCTCCCTTACACAACATACTTTTCAAAATCCTCCCAATATATAGTCTCTGAATCTCATCCCAGTTTTCCTCATGTACACCTCCCATGTTGGCAGGTGCTTCCAGCTGGATACGTACTGGATAGCTCATGTTCTTCACAGCAACTCAACGGTGCTCAAGAAGGAAACGTTAACAGTAGCTCTCATTCCTGGCATGTCACGAAACAGCTTTTGAGTCAGGAAACAAAGATGACAGCAGCGGAAAAGCTGAAGGCAGAAGAGATGCTGGCTATGAAAGACAGGGGCAGTTTGAAACTGAAACTTGGTAATATGAACTTCTGTCCTTAAAAATGAGCACATCAGAAATCCTAGTCAGTGGCCTCACATGAGGATCACTTGTGCCTAAGAGAATCACCAAGGTCCATGGCCATAAAGTTTCTATCTGTACCTTATATTATATCCTAAATACTAGCAGAACTATGTGGGATTTAAATTATATTGGGAAACCAACACTGCACAGCAGCATCAGGATCAAAGGAACATGCAAGAAGCTTAGGGGGGTTTTGTGTTTTGGGTTGGTTGTTTTGTTGGGTGGTTGGTTGGGTTTTTTTTTGGGGGGGTGGGGGGTGTTAATCTTCCTCGAACATGCTGTCTTCATCTCAGCCAAGACAGCTGCTTGCATCAGTGAAGCTGCCTGGGTATTGTGGTACTTCAAGATGACATGCTCCATGCTGCACACAAATGTGATTATATATATAGGCAGCATGCTCCTAACAGAGTGAATTAGGGGGACACACACACACACGCTCCATATTTTCTATGGAGAATAACAGGGTTTTTTTTTTTATTCTAGCACTGTGAGCTTAAGATTCATGGCTCCTGGATTATTAGGATGACAGACATAGATTTGCTCTTGGGCTAAGATCATTATTTCCTCCCACCCTCCACAGTTGCAGCATATATATACTGAATATTTCTGTACCATACAACACCATTACAGCTTCACAGCTCTTCCACAGTTACAGGATCATCCTAACCCCTAACATAATTATCGCTGTCCCTCCTTTTTCTGCCTCCTGCCTTTTTTCCATGATTGTTTTTCGTTCGATATGAATTTCCTTCCATCAGTGCCCATGGTAACATCCATAGAAATAGCAGCAGGCTAGACAGTGGCCACAAACAGCTCCCTAACCATGGAAACCTGCCAACATTTATCACAAATATAATAAGATGTGCCACAGAAGCAAAAAGCATAACAGCACTTCTTATACTCTCTTGCACATTCTTGACACATTGTGGTAGCCAGAGCAATTTGTGAACATGGTGAACAGCCTGTCTGGTCTTTTTACATTTATAAGCATATGGATGCACCTTAATGGCATGTTCAAAGATTCCAGGACTATAAATTCAACAAAACAGATACCCTCACATTGGCCATCAAATAAAACTTGAGTAACCATGCTGTCAGAGATACTACTCTGATAAAGATACACAACACAGGGTCTGCCTGATGCTGAAACACACACTGAAACTGTTTTACAGTGGAAAATTTCAAAGACACACACTGAATATTTAAAATTCTCACCAGTTAGGGATATATCTTTTGGGTATGGGGGGTTGACCAGATCTCTTTTTAAGTAACTTTTGTTATGAGATCGTGATGGCAGGTGACATGATCATATCCCAAAGAATTAATGATGAGAGCACGGAATCCTGCAGTCATTTCTTTTAAAATAATCCCTAACTGCCTCCCAGAGTGTCTGTTTACTGAGAACATCAAATGATTAAGTTTACAATGGTGAATCAGAATGAGTAGCAGACCGAGGCTTATTTGGAAAGCAATCAAACTATATTTAGTCTGGAGGATGTGGAATGCAATAAAAAACAGATATGGATGCTGTTAGGAGGTTCCACACAGGGACAGAGAAATTTTCAGCGTGCAGCAGAAGTCCATCAAGACCTGTGTGGGAATCAAGTCCCGATCTATATGCACTTTAGAGAAAGGCACAAGAAAACTCTATGCCTGGCTGCCATGTGATGCTCAGCTACTCAGTCTTTCCTCTCCTTCAATCAAGTTAAGATAGCTTATGCCCCAGAGCACAGAGGTTCACATCCCTTATTTAACAAACAAGTTCAGATCCTCAGCCGCTGTTTAACAGCCTTTGCCTTTAGGTTACATATTTTCATCTGAATGCTTTCAACTATTACTTGGAATGCTTGGTCACCTGTAAAAATGCTTCTCCTTTCCAAAACCCTGTCGATTTACAAGCTATAAGCCTGTGGATGCACTAAGCCTTGCACAAAAGTTTCTAACACGGAGACTTACTAATGGCTGTATTTTAGCATTTCTGTATACAGGACTGCTTACCAGAACAAGGAGATGATCACCATAATTGATAATACCATCGATAATTACAAGGCTTTATTTTCAGCTCCCCAAAAAGTGCAAGATCTACTGTGTTCTGTATAATCCAAGGTATGAATTTAAACTGGTGTACTATAGCAGTTTAACAGCTTCACAAGTGCACACACACCTAAGCCAACACTTTCCCATCAGAGCATCCTCACATAGGGTTGTATGGATCTACCTACATCTGTTGAACTATATCCATATGACAAACAGCAGTACTTCTTTTAGAGGGGGATTCAGTTCTTCACCTCTGACATCCCAAATTTATATTAACTTCTGTCACATATGCAGTTATGTGGCTTATAGCCTCAGCCTGTCTAAGCTAGGGTAGTGCTGCCAGCTTCCAAACTGCACTTTGTCAGCCTCATGACCCATCCCTCAGGTTCATGGGGCCAAGAAAAAGGTCCATGGGCAGAACGAATGAACACACAAAGGTGAGGATCACAGTATCTAAAGAGGTGTTGTGAGAAGCAGCTCAGGCTGCAGTGGGAATCAGGGGACTTTCCATCACAAAAGTGAGGTGCCACCATTTAGCCAATCCACAGCATTTTGTCTCACTCCAAAAGAGACACACACTCTCTCGGTGTTTTTTGCAGCACATGTAACTTCTAATTTGGGCATGAAAAACTCTAACACATCGCCTCAGAAAGGTGGTCTGCTCCCTTCCAGACCAACATACAAGCAGAGTTTAGCATGAAAGTGAACTGACAGAGAGGACTGCAATAGCCAAACAGTAGTTTCACTTGCATTATTAGTCCTGTGACACAGTCAGTCAGCCTTTATACTCCTGCAAGATCACAGGACTATTATGCTTGGTCAGCAATTCAATATTCTCAGGTATTTTTCCTCTGTGTCATTCCTAGCAGCCTCTGACTCACTAAAGAGGACTAAATACAACTGCTGCTTCGTTCACCATTACTACAGCTATGGGAGGAAAGCAAGCAGAGCCTGAGCACAGGGGTCCTCACCATACCACCCCCTCAACTCCCAAGCTTAACATAAACCACGCTGGTTTCCTCTAAAAGCTCAATGAGTTAGGCAGCACCATCCTAGAAATAGTTGTAGAATCAGTATTATCAAGTGAACTGCAAAAAGTGGTATATCCGTAGTTCATAGCACTTCACTAATTACTGTCTGGGTAATGGAGCTGAACCTTTTCACACAGCCTGATGTTACTGCAGCAATTTGCCTGATGTACCCTAAAGACTCAAAGAACGTGATATTTCTTCAGGAGTTAAAAGGGAGGTTAATATCCAAGTACAATTTAAAGGATATAATTAAAATCTCACTTTCATGCTTTTCTAAGAAACTAGTCTCTTAGGATTTTGAAGAACAAAACCTAGCCAGGCAGATGAGAGAGATTTTTACTAAGTAACAAAGCCAAAACATCAAGACAGAAATTAATTCTGTATGCTACCATCCCCAAGAACAGAAAGTAGCAATAACGGGGCAACTGAGAATGTCATTGTTGGGCTTGAGGGAGAAGGCCTTATGATTATATTTTTCAAAACTAGCAATGGAATTGAAAATTATTTAAATATCTCAAGAAGATATAGAAAAAGCACTGTTCTCTCTGGGTTTCTGTAAAAACAGCACCCTTGGAATGAGACTCAGTGGTTATGGAAGATTCCTCCTTGATATTCTTTCTCAAAAGCAGATGGGAATTCAATACAACTCCTAAAATAATATATTTGTGTGTGTGTGTGTGTTTGTATATACATAAAGCTAAACACATAAACTAGATAGCAATTTTTTGACCATATGGTCTTGGATTTTATATATTAGTTTATGTAAACCAAGTAAATTATAAATTATTGACGTATGTGCATAGTCTGCAATCTGCCCTTTCATCAGGTTTAGGCTGCATGCATTTGTTTTATTTTTATAAAGTTTTCCACATAACCTTGAACCCAAAGAGCAGCTATCACATGGATAATTGATTTTGGTTACTTTCTTAATTTTATTTCCAGTGAATACAGCAGGAGCATGTGCCCCTTTGACTTCCAAAACACAAAATTCCCAGTTAACACCTTTCCTGTTAACACCTTTTCCATTAAAAGCATCTTTGATAGAAACAGTCAGAGGTTGAGGCTGACTCAAGTACACATAAAACTGATTAATCACCGAGAACACAGAGACTAGCAGCACAAATGACTTTGATGGAGGACGTGCATACTTCTTACAGTGCAGTTGAACCGTGCTGCAAACTGTTGGAGATGGAGACAGCATGCTACAGAAAGTGAGAGTATTGCTATACGAGAGGAATACTCAGTCCCAAAGCAGTTCAGACTAAGCTGTGGTTACTATTTCCATGGCCTTTGAACAGCATTCTAACGTGAAGCACCCGTAGCATCTACCATCACCGCAACATCCATCACCTCATTTTTGGCACCTTTCATCCCAAAGGCATCCTAGCTGTAGAATACCGCATGCCCACAAAAGCAGTGCCTTAAGTTTCCTTTGCTGAGGAAAACTACAGTTTTTCTTCACTTTTAAAGCTTAACTCTTAAAGTTGTCTTTACAGTGATCAAGGCAGAGCACTGCCAGATTCTGGTGCCAATCTCAAATTTTAAAAAGGGCATAGTTGCATATCCACTTGCACTTACTAAAATTCCTGTCCTTCCTCTGTCATCTGTTTGAGAAGTGGGAAGCCAGTTGCTTATAACATATAAAGCAGGTGAGCAAGCACAGCTTTTGAGGGGACTGGTGGAATACAGCCTTCTGTCAGTGGATTTGTTCAACACTTGCTTCCAAATTTAATTTACGTTGTTCTAGATGTCCCACAGATAAGGGCCAAAGCGAGGTACAACTCCCTGCTTCCCAGGGGCTCAGTGTGCAAGAGGTCATGGAGTGCTCTCAGAACATCGTCCACCCTTCTCCAGCTCCAGCAAGTACCAAAAGCCTCATATGTTACACAGTGAAGCTGTGTGCAACTTCATTTCTTACTCTAGAGGTTTCTGAGCTCAAAACCAGAAGCCTACAGATTTTTAATTTTCATTCCTGCATCAAAAAGCCTACCCAGCCTCACTGGAAGGAGATGCAGAAAGACACACACAACAGGGGTTAGGGGCAGGGAAGAGCAGAGACATTTGGAAGAAATCCTTCCCTCAAGTAGAATATGCACTTGTAAAAAATCAGTACAAGGAAGGAATCAAGTTCAAACTCTCTCACATGTTAAGATCTGAGAAAATGACAGAAGCCTCACTATCGAGCTTCAGATTCCACCCAAGCCTTCTCCCCAAAGCAAGCAGTTTGCAGAACTGGAAACCATTCACTCTGTATTGGAAATAAGTAGTCTTCCGATGCAGAGGGGCTGGGATTGTTGGCAAGCTTTACACAGAAGTGCTGAGCAAGTTGTGTGCATGTATTGAAATGCAGAGGGTATGTGGCATTAGGAGGCATTGGTGATGTTGATTATAGCTGTTAATGAGGCAATGGAAAAACAAGAGAAGCAAAGGTCACAAGCTTTAAATATTAACATGCTTGAATATCAATCAACTCAAGAAAATCTTTGCAGTGAGCAGAGAAATTATTTCGTTACAGAAGAGAGGTTTCTAAAAGCTGATTAACCAGCAGAGCAGGAAGATCATCTTATAGCAAACTGGGTATTTTTAAAACCAGCCCAGTTTGAACAGGAGCTGTAGCATCCTTGGCAAATCTGCTAACATCCACTGTGAAAAGCACATGAGAAAAATATTTTCAGAGGCACCTATGAGGTGTAAGAATCAATGCACGTTAACTTTTACACATGCCGTAGTTCACACATCAGTTTATGCTAGTACATGGGACTGAGAACCTCAGATCAGATCTGTATAGGCACCTGTACCACAGGAAGGACAGTGACCGAGGAGGCAGAGGTGGATCTCAAGGTGCTAGAGCAGCCTATTGAGATATTCAGCACTTCATGAATTCCATTTTCAGAAAACATAGGAACAATTTTGATCAAATTCAGGGCTCTTCAGTCATTGTTTTAAAACCTTGGAAGGCCTCATACTTAGATTTCTCAGTGGTATTTTAATTATGTAAATTCCATTATCATGTAGGGGCTTTCACAGATCAGCACCTCAACATGTAATTCGGGATTTTCAAGCATGCCTTTCTCCCATTGGCTCCCATGGGAGTTAGTAAAAAAAAAAAAAAAAAGTAGGACAGGACTAATTATAGAATAAACCCTGACAGAGGTGGTCTATCTTAAGGAATTTATTTGGAGTAAGAATTTTAAGAACAACTATATTTAACTGTACAGCTGAATACGCAGTTAAAAAAAAGTCTCTATTATTCAAGGCAAACTCTTGCTGTGCAGTATGTCTTCTCTGCAGTTTTAGCAGGCAGCTGATTATCCCCACTTTCGTAGCAGTCTTGAAATCTTATGCCTCAACTTCAGTTACTTTTTTTTTTTTTAAAAAAAAACAAAGCACAATTCCTGCATGCTTCCTTTGAAGGGCATATTTCTGAAGGCTTTAGTTTTACTACCTCTGAATCTACAACACACTCTTTCTGGACATTTCAAGACTAAACACAAGAATTCACTAATGCCTCAACATTGCCAAGAGGAACACTACCTTGTACAAAACTGTCCTGTTTAGAAGCTTTGGAATGGTATTACCCCCATGCGAAAGCATCATATTGATGATTAGATATGTTTCTACTCTCTGTTAGTGCTTTTCCAGGTCCTTTCCCCTCCAGCGTTCTTCAACTATCCTAAAAATTAGGCCTCACACTCTTTCCCTGTTCTCCAAGATGACAACCATCCTCTAACAATCCTTATGAGATAGCTGATAATGACACCAAACCTGCTTTAGCTCACTCTTTGACCACCCCAGAATGAACATGTGCCACTTTGAAGGAACTTGATTTAGCATTCTGAAAAACACCCTTATAAAAAAAACATTGCTTAGAACAGTTATTCAATGGTAGATGCTCCACTGCAATCCCAATATGCGATTGCAACTTATACAGATGTGCTCGAGCCAGACCTAACCCTGGTTATCTGGTTCAGTTTCCATGTTCTTACAAACACTCACTGGCACCTGCTTCACAGCTCTGAAACTAGGTCCAAAGTGACCAGAGCTACACATTCCACCTGATGTACTAACACTACAATATTTAGCTCCCAGATTCTCCAGCAGATATCTCCCGAATCATTGGAAATAAGATCTTCCATGCTAGCTCAGGTGAGGTCTGTAGTAATGTCTGAACACCACAAAACATGAATAGGAGGGGCATTAGTCCACAGCATTTATATACTCTCCCCTCATATGTCTAGAGGAGAAAAAAGTTAATACAGTATATGTGTTTTCAAAAGAACCCCATATTTATTGCATGTCATTATAAGATTTATAAATGGGTATGCCTTTAAATGTATTTGCCCACATCACTGAAAATTCAAGTGCACAAAATCTAAGAACAGAGACCAAGAGACAGAGGAAAGCAATGAGAAATGCTGCATTGTGACCTTACCACCTGAGGAAGGTGTTAATGCCTAAACGGAAGACATATCTGTAGTAATCCAGTTAGCTCTTCAAATGCAATTATAAGTTCACAGCAGCCTGGACCAGATAATTTACAAGTCCAATACTTCCAGGATTCAGGCAGAATCTTGGTGCAATTAAGCAATATATTTCTCATTTAGCAATGAATTTAACAAGCACAGGTGACATGGAAGAAAATATGGAAGGGTAGGTTTTTGGAAAGTGAGTCAGTTAAGGAGTCAATTATTTTATTAATTTACGTAGTGAGTTGTGCTTAGCTCTACTGAGTCAGCCCAAGAACCCTTTGCAAGTATCTTAAGGAGGAAAGGTGACTCCCTCTGTACAACTGGTAAAGATGTTGAACACGCAAAGGCCTCAAGTGACAAATCCTCTGGCTATATATGGCCAATACTGTATCAAATACAAATGGGGCTGGAGCTCTTCAAGGCTTCTTCCAATACATGCTGACCATGAGGGCAATTTTCTCCAGCCACAGCTGACTGATAAGCTCGTCTAGGGTCAGAGCTGAAAGTCAAGTTCCTTCAGATTCAGACAGAAGATCTGGATGTGAACACAGCAGCGGCAGAAGGGGGATGTTACTGAACAAGAGACTCTGGAGTACGAACCTGGAATTTTGTTACCGTCCCCCATGGCCATGTCTATACTAGCGAACCAGCCAGGGCACAGGTATGAGCACTGTCTCGCGACACCATTTGTCACACTGCCTGACCCCATTTTGGCCTATCTCAGCCAGACAATGCAAGGACATGGTCACCGAGCATGCTTCTCATATGCAGCATGGATGGTAGGGAAAAGCAGGGACAAGACATGCAGGTAGCCCTACAGACAGAAGCCACGCCAGGCCAAGTTGCCCTCAAGACCACAGTAAAGGGTCTGGCCCATTTTATTTACTGAGAGACACGTACCTTATAGAAGTCCTGGGAATTGCAGAGACAATTGCTTCTGTTTCCAAGAGATGCCAAGTACTATAAAAATTATAACAGTTTCCTTGGTCTAAAAAAAGCCTAACATTCCTTTTATTTTTGACACAGATGAGTCAGCACATAGGAAAGGCAGTTCCCAAATATAGCGCCTTACACCAGAGGACACAGCAAGAAGAAGATTTGATCGGGCCTCCTCCCTCACACAAATCACAGCAATACATTGCTTGTGATGAGCCCCGTCAGCCAAACAGCATTGCCCATTGCCAGCCCTTCCTTAAAAGCTCCCTGAAGTATTCCAACAGCGAGCAAAAGAAAACAGTATTTTGCTTGACATGAGATGAAGAGATGACTTCCACAACAGGCAGGTGGGAAACTTTCTGACACGGTTAACACTACTTGTGATACCCAGCTGGAACACGAACAAACAGTGACCAAATTGGTAGCTACCTGTATTGTCACACTCTACCTGATTTTAGGTAGGTGTCTTACTAAAAGCATCTTCTCTGGATCATTTTGATCGTTGCCTGGCAAAGGCTTCTTGGACAGGCACTCCAGACAAGATACTTATTATCATATATGCTGCTCAGCATCAACACCGCGTGCTCAAAATTTTGTTAGAATACAGATCTGTTCTAACTGTTGGCTGTATTTCAGTGTTGTGAGACATAACAATCCTATAACAGTCCATAAGCCAGACCCTGCCTTGCCACCTTTTTCTGAAGCAATACTCAGAAAATCCAGTCACCTTGAAACATGAGCCTTTCTGCAAGATGAAGAGTATTGCAATATGATTCAAATTTCAGAGAATTTCTGGCTTTATGGCCACAGGTCCCAGACAATGAAATTCATCACAGTTTTACCAACTTCAAGCAGAGCTATATCAATTTACTTCATAGAGGGACATGACACAAATTAGGACTTTCGGAGTCCTCCCTGATGAAATGTCTGTGAAAAAATATGATGTTTGTAAGAGTCAGCTACAAAGACTCCGGGACCAAATTTTCTTTTTCTTTCACTTGCCCGGAAATCATATCTTATAGAGGTTTTTGAGGCATCATTATCTTTGTAACTTGTTTGGTATTCTTACTTATTTCTCATTAAACACACTAAGATGAAATTACCTTAACAAATATTTGAGAGCAATTTTTGTATAATGAGTTATACAACATAGGCAGTTTCCTCTTTTGCAAGGTGTCTGCATATCAGGAAAGGGAATATTCTTATGAGTAGAAAAATGCGACCACCAGACCCTAAAACACATATTGTAGAACTGCTTTTTGAACATAAACACCAGATAAATTGTGTAAGTCATAGAAATTAGGTTCACTTTACACTAAGTGCACCCCAAATACTTTGTAAACTGCCGTGTCTCCCTGGAATACAGCAAGAAGTTTGAATAGAAGCGTGGTGTACCAAAATTTCCTGTAACATTCAGTGTCAGTACTAAGCAGAAAAGAATTAGATTTTAGGAATAGAATTTAATAAGCCTACACAATGCTGAACATAAATCATGCCATCTACAATAACCACCCACCTCAGATAACCTTGATAGAGCTGTCAACCATATTTCACTCCCTAACTCATTGCCTGATCTAAGAACATAAAAATCTTGAGGTATTTCCATGAATTTCAAAAGGATTTGAGCCTTCAATTTTGGCAATTGTTTCTCATGCCTTCAGGATAGAGTTTATACCTTTCCATAAAGCTGTACAGCTGCTAACATGTAATGAGAAATCACTATAGCATACAAAGGCAAACAACCAGATAAATTAGCAAATTCTAGGTCGATTCAGGCCTCCAAATCCATGGGTATCAAACCACTGCCTCTCTATTCATTTCCAGTCTTATCTCACTCAAAATATACCAGACACTGAGCATATTTATATGCCAAATTATTGTGCTGCAGAAGGATGGAATGGATTTTGGAAGGGTATGTGCTAAGGTACCCAAAAGGCTAAGAAATAAGACCTCATAGCTGCATCTTTTTCCAGTTTGCACTCCCAAGTCACCGAGTACGTTATCTTTAGCTGTATGTTGAGTTAATTGTCTACTGTGAGGTACGAACGCGTTGTTGGCAAGACATATTCCTTCTTGGGAAGTATATTAATTACTCCAGTACCACCCAGAGTTCAGGATGTTCCCAGGTGAATGAACAGCGAGTATGAGAATCTGCTACCTCAAAAATGCACCCTTAATAAATGAAGTGATCAAAACAGACTCCAGCCAAGAACAACAGGTTCTTTTTTCCCCACAGTTACAGAGCACAGAACCCACTATCTCTCACAAAATGCATTTAAGGCCTGTTAAGTAAAAGATACAAACCAACAGGTAACGTTCTAGAGATAGAAGACACCAGAAGTCTATAAAATATCTGATCCAATTAATAACTGACAGCAAAATCCAATTTGTCGTGGCACTAATGGATTTCAATACAGTTTTTTCCTAATTTACCTCGTAGTTTCCAAGATCAGGATCACAGAGAAACATGCAAAAAGTATAACAGAAGAATACCCACACATTACTAAAGCAAACAGATACACATGACAAAGAGCAAGATCCTTGCTGGTATTTCTATATGAACTTTTTCCTGATCAGTAAGAGCACAGCATGAATGTAATTAACATACAAGAGGAATGAGAGTCAAAACAAACTGGATGTCAAGAGAGGAAAACATAGCAGCAGCAGATGGAGACAGCAGTAAACATTAAAGATGCTGGCAAGACCCAGTTCTCTCCTCTAGCTTTTCTGAAGAAATATTTATTCAGAGTTAAGCATATGTACATAATGGTCAACTTACAATGCAAGTATTACCTCTTGAGGGGTACCGTTGTCAAGCGCACAAGCTCAATGTGTAAGTACACGAAATTATAGCCAACTCACACAACTAATGGATGAGCTTCTTTCCATCCAGCGCTCTTAGAGACAAAGCTTGTTCTTGAAAGTAACTTTTATTTTACAACATACAATTTAAGCCAAGGCTTGAGAAACTAATTAGTAGCCTCTACACACGGCAAAGAATAAATAATGGAAAAAGCTGGTACCATCTGTCTTTCACTCACCACTTTACATATCTACAGCCCTTCTGTTGACTTTACCAGGAAGAAAGCCAAGCTTCTCATCCTTTTATAGCCCAGGCAACACATGTGAGTGAACCTCATTATAATGCACTCCTGAAGCTGGGTTTAAATAAGGTAATAGATTAAACACCTATTAATGGGAAGTCAAAGGGCACAAGAGCGTTAATCATGCACGCAGGAGGCCCTGAAGCTACCGTGGCAGCAGGTTTTAATTGGGTTTTCTGTTGAGGCAATCCTCCTTTGTGATTTATCATGAAGAAACAAAATAGTCTTATTTTGAAATGCTAATTCATTATCTAGCATAAACTTAATTTAAAAAAGAAAAACAAAACCCACACCACAACCACCAAAACCCTCCTCGGGATAACACAAAAGGTCTGAAGAAACTACCTAATCTCTCTGCCAAAGAAAGTCTGGAAGACCTCCTCACACCACTTTATAGTAACCTGCCTTGGTACAGTAGGTACTAGAGGCATTTGAAAATGTCCCTGGACTAAGGCTTGAAGGAATCTGAGACTGAGGAGTGCTACAAGGCTATTATTCCAAATAACTGCATTGAAATTGAAGTCTGTTATTTCTTGTAAACTGAGGCATCTTCCAAAAAGACTGCCAATCTTGATTAAGAACTAGAACAGAGAAGAATCTAGCAGACTCCTAGTCAAATTGTTAAAACAGTTAGCCATACAGTATGAATAATGTTCCTCATTTCTAGCCTGCATTAGCACTGCATTAATTTTGAACCCCTTTATCACAATACCTTATTTTCTCTTAGATTACAGCCATTAACTAGCAGAAATTACCTCTACTACAATACCCACAGTGTTGATTACAGCAATGAAAATGCTATAAATCAACTAAAAAGCCTCCCCTATAAAAGCCATATTCTAGTTCAATGTCATTAAACAGATTATAACTAAGATGCACCTTTAGAATAGCAAGACCATTTAACTCTGGAATAAGTAACCAAGAAAGTCATTATCCCCACTATAGCTTCAGAAATAAAGGGCTGGTTAGTTTGGTTGCAAAACACAAACATTTATTTTGAACTGGCACAAAATGAGAGGTTTTGTTTCATTTTGGGACTATTCCATTTCTTTGTCTCACCTTTTCTTTCTCTGTCTTGGTCCATTTATTAAACAAAAACAAACCACTGTTTTAAATGGAAGAGTCAAAGGATTGTTTCAAAATAGAAATATTTTGACATTTCAAATGTCACTCGTAATATTTCATTTTGAATAGTGTTTTATCAAAATGTTTTTTCAAAATCTTTCCTTTCTCCTTCCATTTTTTGTTTTCTCCACTGAAGCAAATAAAAAAATATTTCCTTTTCCCAGCCCTTCAGAAACTCTTTGTTTCAGTAAATTTACAACCTGTCAAAATAAAATTATGTGTTCACTTATGTAATAGGTAAAAATAATTCCAAAAGTTGGGGAACAGAATTATTGCCTTTGGTTATGAGAGATGTTAAATAGCACAGTATAATGGTATCTTCAGCTTTGAAATTGATAACGTAAGCAAATAGAATTAAAGAATTTTCTTTGAATGCCAGGTATATCAATCATGAACGGAAGACACTAGTTTTTCCACTTCTAGCTGTAGAGCATTCGGATTGCATTCAAAACCCCTAAAGCTAGCTAACTAAAAAGGCATAGCTGTGACCCAGTGAAAGTTCCAAGCTATGTCAGTACCCATCAAACCCTGTCAGTGACATGATGATCCTCTTATCACCAAGCAATAAATGATTGGGACATTAATGCATTGTAGAGAATGAAGTGGTAAAAAAAATACAAATATTGATTTCCTCATATATATAAAGAAAAAGCACTCTAAATGTATTATTTAGGCAACTACATCTCATCATTGGTTTCAAAGGGCTTAGCTCTCTTTAATGACATACCATTGCCTGAATAAGTAGATCCCAAAGCAGATGTGAAGATCTGGGCTTTAGTCTTCAATCACCTGGAGCAAGCAGCTGTCCTGAGCATGCTATTGAACAAGGGCATAGAATGAAAAAGTGACTTACTTCCCATTTAAAAATTCCTTCTGGAATGTGATTCCCTGTCAGGGTGAATTAAGACCACAACCCACTGCAGCAATTGCCAAAAGCAAAAGTAGATTCAAAAAGCAGTGAGACTCCAAAGTTCACATGGGAAGGTTTATTAACGGCTATTAAACACAAAGAGGTGGCTATGACTTCCTCTAGTCCCTAGGCTGCAGGCTGTCAGAAGCTAGGGGGTTAAAGAACCCGGTGTGATTGCCCTGCTTTTATAATCTTTCCACATGCACCTGCAGCTGGCCGCCACCAGACGCAGGTGGCTAGAAGAACTTCAAATGAATTCCTCCTCTTTCAACCCTTAGGTAGCTAGCATGTAATAGTGTATAACACCAAGCAAGCAAACAGCAGGAAGGAGACAGT
Organism: Burhinus bistriatus; assembly: GCA_013397275.1. Classification (NCBI taxonomy): domain Eukaryota; kingdom Metazoa; phylum Chordata; class Aves; order Charadriiformes; family Burhinidae; genus Burhinus; species Burhinus bistriatus. The sequence goes on from VYXH01010603.1 coordinate 103,685, forward strand.
GAAACAGATTTTATCAGGGAACATGAGTGCTATTTCCTCATGAAGTCTGCACACAACTGTATTCTACTCTGTTCAAATAAATGAGTGATTATTATGCTCTTTTTATAAGCAAAACAATATTAGCAAAAATAAGTGCAGGTAATTCATCCTTGAGGAGCAACAATAAAAAATTAAGTTTTTTTGGTGGCAATGCAAAAGACAACTTTAGAAAAGGTCCTTTGCTGAATTAGCTCTACCAAGCACAGAGCACCGGTCTCCCAGTGAAATACGGTTATAGAAATCAAAAGGGTTTTCAAACTCTATAAGCACAAGCAGAAGATTTACATCAACCAATTTATCCTTATGACAACTTCACAAAGGCAGCAACGTTTTAAATGCCCTGCACTCAAGATCAAGGATAATGTCAAAAGGATGATATTCGCACTCTAACCTTGCTGGTTTACAAATCAAACAGCACATGGTTTACTCTTCTCACTCTCAGGTGTCCAGGAGAGTGGAACTGGGCTGCCTATGATGGTTGCCCATTTACTTTTGAACATCATCAATTAATTAAGGTGGATGATGTCAGCACAGAAATTCAATTATTTTTTAGTTCAGAAGTAGCAGATTGCGTTCTGCTCTCTCGAGAGTACCTGCCTGTAATCCCACTGGTCACATGCCCTCTGAAAGTGCATCAGGGTCAAAGGTGGAACAGAATTTTTACTGGACTGGCTAAAAAGAAAATAACATTTCCCTCATGTGTCTGTTCAAACACCTTGGACAGATTTGACACATTTATTTTGTCATAACATCTATAAATCATGTGAACAATCAGTGTGTGCTCTCCTCAGTTTGGGGTTTTTCCTTCCAAATAGAGGTTAAAAGTTCTGAAGAGCCTTGTAGCAACACAGGCGCTGTCTTTGGGTTGCAATTGGATACAGGTTCTCTTGAAAGTAATTATATAGTTGGTTGCCAAAGCTGAGAAGGCATTCATCTATTCCTTCTCGCCACTCTCAGAGAAGCAATTGTTTGTAGAGAGACTTTCATTGCTAAAATCCAGCAGTGTTTTCTGAACAAGAATTACAGATTAACAGGCAATCAGTGACAGCCTGGCAATTGGCACTTCATACAGCGGCTAGTTACGTTACAATAACACTGTTTTAGACAACGAAAACAAATAACTCTTTGAACCAGAAGATGCCTTTGCACAGAGGTTTGTACAGCATCCTCCAGACAATGCGGTCCTGCCTGATAACAGCCACTCACAGACACTACCAGTATACATGGGCAATAACAACATCACGGTGTCATCCTTCCCATCTTTGGCCCTATAATCAAAATATACCTTTTAAAACTCTGTTAACATTGATTACACCGTATTTGTGTACTACCTTCACTCTGCCATGTTGTTAACACTTGGATTATACATAAAGGTATATGAGAGACCAAACACAGTAATTGCATTCTAAATTTAAAATGGCTGCTTTATAAAAGCCACCCAGTTTATCAAAAGCCGGTAGGAAGTAGTATAATGACTTCTGGGATAGCGATCAGCCAGATAAAACATTAAGACTCCAGGGCATTTTGAGAGCAGTTATTAATGTTACCCTCATGACCCTCAGCATTCACAGTAGAGGCCAAGTCTTCAGATGCTCCCATTTCTATGTGGGCACCAAAACACAGAAGAACTTGGCACGTGGCACGTGGAGCATCGTCAGCAACCTCACCTACAGGAACAGAAAGCACAGGCACACAAGAGTTACCAAAAGACATTTTGGTTCACGCATTTTTCCTCACAGGTGCAGGAGGCAGGAATACAGCACAGAAACTAATCTGATGTGGCCTAACCCACTCAAGCACAGTAACTCACATATGTGGCACACACAGTTCAGCACACCTGGAAACTTGGCCCCCGGCTGGCCGGCCCACTGGGAGCCCAGCACTCTTGCAAGTCTTCTCTTGACAGGGGCGCTCAGCACTTGAACGTACCTTACACCACGTCTCCTCTCGAAAAAAGTGTGTTTCTTAAACTGATTCTGAATAGTTTCCCCCCACCTGCCCCTGACTTTGAATAACTCTTCCCTTGAGAAACCAAATTTTATAAATTAACCCAAGCTCCTAGGCACTGATCTTCATAGGCAGTGTATTTTAAAACAACACAGCCGTCTAGCGGTAGTATTAGCTGCTGCAAATAAAATACTCACTGCCGCACACATTTGCTGTCCAACACTTGACACTTCTAGAAAATGGTGATTTTGATATTTTGCCATTTCATTTGGATCTAAATTAAGGCTTTTTGCCTCTATACCCTACAGACACATTGTATTGGCACAGCTTACTTGGAAACAACCAGGCCTAAGAGCAAGTAGGTTTCTTACTGAACTCTGGAAACACAAACATGATGAATGGAGGCAGTCTCTGAGTGAAGATGGGTCACTGGAATGCTTCTAATTCCTCCTGCCTACCCCTCTTTGCCCAGTATCCCCTCGCAGGCAAATGTTCGCTCCCTCATACAAACTCCCTGTTGTCACCATGTCTTCAATCATTTGTCTATAAGCGTTTTGGATTAGACAGCTCCCAAATATTCCTTGGTATCACAATATTCAAATTCACTGGCACCAACAAGAATAAAAAAAAAGAACTAACAATTCCTTGTCCATATATTTCCAGGGTAAGACAGAAAAAAGTACCTAGATTTATGATTTTGATTGTCAAAAAAGCATCTTTTGTATTTCTAGCTCAGGGGACAAGGACAAATCTCTATACAAAGATGGTGATGGCAGAATATGACAAATTATCACAATTAATCATTTTTGCTAGCTAGAACATTCTGAAAAAAAGCACTGGGAAATATAGCAATATTTGAAAAACAAGCAGCCAAGCACAGATTTCTAGACAATATCAACAGGCAAATCACCTCGGATAAAACAGGAATGGAGCAGCTGGCAGTATCTGTTTAAAGTCTGAAAAAACCACCTCTTCCATTCATAAACCACCCCCTGCATCAGAAGTTTTGAAAAATAAAATACTCTTTATCATATACTCTCTCTGGCTACTTGATTCAAGTCAGTATGCAGAGCAAATGGCAATGGCCGCCTCCCCCAGAACCAGCCTGTCTCACCAGATATCTCACCAAAAGTAGCTGGAAGAGGACACCAATCTAATTTCAGGCAGGAGAAAGGCAGGCAAGAGCCCAACATGCTCACAAAGGTATTCACGTCTTTTAAGCTAACACATTGAATCTGCACTTGTGACAGCTATGGATTTGTCCCCTAGGTTCTGCTCTCAGAAAGCAGTGTGGATACTGGGCAGCCTAAGAGGAGCATCTCCTCTGAATGTCACATGGGAGGGGACAAGAAACTGCCACCTTGCCCCTCACAGCCTCCTCTAGTCATTTTGAACTGCTACAGTGGCAGCAGAAAGAGGACCAGAAAAGCACTACGGACCTTAACTGACCTCTGCCTTTTTTTTCCCCATTCGTTCCAAGTATTTCTGCCCACTTAGAGGCACCGCCTGAATGGCAGCAGCAGTTCCTGGAGAAGACTCCAAGCCAGAAGCCCGGCAGATGACAGCTATCAGCTCCTGCTCCTCATGGCCTCCTTCAGCCACTTCTGCAGTGGAAGGAGCTCACCCACCTCTCTTCTGCTGCCCTTTAAAGTCTGGAAGATGGGTGGGATCACCTTTAGATGCCTGAGCCGCTCCTTGTGGTTCTGTATCAACTGAAGATTTTCCAGGAAGTGGGAGCGTTATGGTTCTTGCTCTCCAGGTGAAGGTGAGCCAGGCACTAGGAAGGGAAGGACAGGCAACAGTGTCAATAATGTCACTACAGCAGAACTATTCAGGCCACAGCTTCCCACAACACATGAAACAGAAGAAGAGCTTCTGGAAGCTTGCCATCGCTGTTAAGCAAAAAGGGACAGACACCTGCAACTCAGCAAACATGAGTCTCATACCAATTGCTGCATTTTGCTACAAGAGAAACGTGTTCCAGAAGCTGTAATTCTTCCTATTCAGCACAGGCTCCCAGAAGCTAACTAAGCTGGCTGATATAATCACTTCACCCCTCAGCAAGAGAGAAGCCTGTAAACTCTATGGCAACCAACACCACCACCTACAGAAGTTCTTGCCAATACTGGATTTTTTCCTCGGCGTGCTCACTACTGTCCATCACAAACTCTTAGCACAGCAGGTGGAAGAGAAGGAAAAGTGCTAGGCCTGGGTTCCCTCTCCACAAGGGCAAAAAAAAATCAAGTTAACAACATCTACGGCTTGAGGTAGATTTGCTCTCCATGCCACTCCATTGCTCTCCATGCCACTCCCAGCTGAAGCCTTCGGAATAAACAGTCTAAATTTTGTGAAAGCTAAGGACTGAGGAAAAACTTAAATTTGGATAATCCTTCATATAAAAGCAGCTCACATCATGAGTCACACCATGACCTAAAGGTCCTGGTATTCTAAAACATCTTTGCATTGACGTTACCAATTTCAAGGCTAAACGGGACATTCACACTTTTCAACACCTCTCATAACCAAGCTCAGCTATCCTCCAAGAAAAGCTCTGATCTCAGACCGAGTTTACAGTTTTCCTCATGCACTAAAAGTGCACTAAAAGCAACATCTGAAATTATCAATGGTTAATCTTCAGGGTCGTTAATCTGGAGTTCAAAGATCATTTTTAGCATTACTGCAAATGTCCCCATTGCTACAAAACTAATTTGTCTTGGTTCACTGAGCATATCACTTCTGTGTCAGGAAACAAAATTGTACTGGGCCACCAAAGGTATTTCGTATTCCTTTTATTTATTCCCTTTGTCAGTAGGTAAGTAATCAAAAGAAGCTAGTTTCGGGAACAGAGAGAGGACAGCTCATGTAGATTAATTGCTTTTTCTACAGAAGACATCTTCCTGATCTGGGATAAAGCAGCGTTCAATCCTAACTGTGATACTACATGTAAATCTAGTGTTAGTCTTACAGGGCAATCTTTTAAGACTGATACTCCCTCCTGCTTTTCCCTCATTTATCGCTTCACTGTATTTTCCTGTTTTTTCACAAACAATTGTCAGTTTATCGCCTGGTTAGTTGCCTTGGGCTGGGGTATGCCAATGCTACTCACTGAATAGCATACTGCTGTGGAAGTAGCTCTGCTCAGGTCAGGGGAATCACTTTTGGCATTACCCGTTACTTGAAACAGGAGAGACATAACACCTTTGGAAGGACAAGATGAAATCCACTGAAACCAGCATTTCTTCCTCCAAATGTAATCCCTTACTTGCTCTTCTTTAATAGCTAATTTTATGATTCCGAGTATGCAAATGCCCAAACCTACTGTTGTCATCAAATACAGGGTTTTTTCAAAGCAGTTTGGGCATTGCTATTAATGAAACCACCACTAATCTCACCTTCTTCGTGTACTATAGTGATTTAAGCACTTTAAAAAAGACCTTGTTTTTCCTTTGGCTAATACTACCCCATTTTGCTTTAATGCACTTCCATTTTTTTCTGTATGCAACAATAGTCTGTTTTTGTGCTTATTTCAGTATAGAGCATTGAAATGACTCTCTAGCGTTCTTGCCCTTTACATTCTCATTATTTTTGCAGCGGAACCGCATATTGCCTCTTTGTGGGATACATTTCAGCATCTCCAGCTCTTAGTGCCTTCTTATGCTGACTCTTCCCTTACGAGCTTCCTTAATTCCCCAAACTTGCTTACTTGAAATCCTTTCCCGCTGAACAACCAACCTGTTGTTACCAGGGCAGACCCAAGCCGTTAATGCTTGGCCCTCGGCCTCTGTTTCTCTTAAAAGTCCGGCTGGGTCTCCTGCTGACCGATTTATTTCCCCAGCCCCCCGTGCTTTGTAGCTCACACATCACTCTTTCTGATGTCTGTCCACTCGACCGGACAAACAACAGAGCCTCCACTCTGCATTTTTCAACGCTGATTAAAAGGGGGGAGGCTGGGGGTGGCGATTACAGGCCTGGCCCAAGGCCCCTCCTGCTCCCGCCACCNCGTACATAATACGTGGTGTCTGGGGCCGGGGCGGCGCAGAGCGGAGATGGTACCGGGGCGGGAGAGCCGCAGCTAGCGCCGCCGTGGTTGTTCAGCCGGCCGAGGGGAGCGGCAGGAGGGACAGGTAAACCCCGGGGCCGCCG